>JAUPMG010096142.1:0-12422 GCA_031762675.1 Pachysandra terminalis
CATCCAAACCCAACTAACCAAACCAATCTAAACCCTCTTGAACCAAACCGAACCAAACCAATCCAAACCCCATTAAACCCAAAGTGAACCAACCTAAAAACCATACCCAAACCAACTGAACCAAGCCAAAACCCAGTAAGCCAAACCGAACCGAACCAGAAAAACCCAAAAACATGCTTAAGGCCTAGTTTGGCTGAATCTGAAAGAAAACTGTTGTTGCTACGATTCTCAAAGCCAGGCCTTGCCAAGGAGCTCAAAACGGAGGAACAACACACCACGGGGAATCTCAAGAATTGCTACAGGTATTGTTTTATTATTTATTATTTATTTTTTATTTTATTTCATTTTTCTTAGTTTATTATGGAATTGATTAGGTATTGAAAGCATGTTATGAATAAATTTATTATTATTATTTTTAATTAATCCATGATGTTGATCTTCTTTAATTGATATAGATCTCACGTGAATTTCCATGTACATATTTTTATTTCTCTAAAGCATCTGTTATGTTTTTTTTTTTATTTTATTTTGTATATTTTTGGCCAAATAAACATTGAACCGGGTAACCGGTTAAATCAGGTAGTCGATTAAACCGGGAGGTTGTGGGTGCCTAACACCTTCCCACACCTCAAATAAACCCCCTTACCCGAATTTCTGGTTAGACCAACCTATTTTCACACTTTGGTTTAATTATAAATTTAATTGATAAAACCCATGGGTGACCATTCACACCCGAACTCAATGAATGGTGGCGACTCCATTTCAAACTGATCGACCTATGTTCCACCGGACCGTGGGGTGATCACACCTTTCATCGAAGGTTTACTCATCCGAGATTCCAGCTTATGGATGTTGTTTAATATTTCAGGTTCAGGAGCTTTGACGCGGCACTTGAAGACTTGGGTTAGGTAACGTACTCTGATAGAATTATGGTATAGAATGTTAGAAGTAGACTTTACTCCAGCTGAATTTGCTAATTTAGCATATTATGAATAGTTAATTATATCTTACTAGAACTGTTAAACTTCCGCTTATGTTGTTGATCTATCTCCATTGTGATATGGGATGAAGGACAACTAAATTCGAAGATTTTAAATTTACGGATTGCTTTGTGACAGTTGCCCAACCCAACAAGCTCCTAGAATAGTTAGTAAGTTAAACCCTACGACCTTTAGAGGAACTACAAAGCCTTTATAATCTCAAGAGTGGGTAGATCGTATGAAGATGTCTGTAGCCCTAATGTGTTCCGATGAATATAAGGTTAGGTTAGCAACTTTCATGTCGGAAGGTGAAGCTTAAAATTGGTGGAAGATTGCATTAGATGTGGGAGGTGCGGAAATACTTTGGGAACGATTCATGGAGTTGTTCTTCAAGAAGTAGTTTCAACCACGATTGTAGCTAAATGTGAAGCAAAAGTTATAGAGTTATCCCAGTTTACATCCTATGCTGTAGAGGTTGAATGTAGGAAAGCCTTCAAATTTGTGAGTGGGTCAAGGTCTAGCATTAGAAGTTAATTGGTAACTTATGTGTTCACCTCGTTTGCCGATGTGATGGATTGTGCAAGAAGAGTGGAGGAAGACATGGAGGACTACTACAAGGAAAGAGACAAGGATATGAGAAGGGAAGAATCAAATAAAGGTTCATCATAAAGGTCTATAGATCAAGACAAGAGGCAAAGGAGGAAAGATGAGACTTAAGCACCAGCACAACTGCAAGATGGAAAGGATCGTAGACATTGCTACAACTGTGGTAGAGCGGGATATGTCAACAAGGACTGTAGGGTACTTGTGAGGGATTAGATTCTATATCAACTTTGATACCCCCAAGCTCTAAGGAAACAATCGCAATATCAAAGAGGAGGTACGCTAACATTATCCCCACCTAAAGGACAGGTGTATGTGTTAAAGTCTAAAGATAATGAAGAATCGAAAGTGGAACTAAGCTTGTTAAATTTCGAGGACAAAAATATTGTTAAAAGGATTAGAGTGTAACACCCTAAAATTATTTTTTGTAAGATTTAGAATTTCGTTTGGGTGCATTGCATGAGAACCTTGTATGATCATACGCAATAGCATCAATAATGGTTTAGAGCTTAATTAATTAGTATTGGTTTTAATTCAAAGGAATTGTGCCTATTTAATTGAGTTGTGTTTAATTAATTAACTATGGACTTTAATTAAGTAAGTTAATTTGGTAATTAGGCCTAAGGAGTCTCCTAAAAGCCTAAAGGATTAAATTGGACTCTAAAATATGGAAATTCGTGTAGAAATAAGAAGTGCTAGAAAATAGGATCTAAATGTTTAGTAGGATTCTCTAGAAGCTTACTAGTTGTGTTAGGACTCTATATGATTCCTAACACCTAATAACTTTAAAATAAGACTCTTATATGGATATAAACCTACAAGAACATAGAAAAATGTGGGAAACATTAAGGAGAAGCGATCTAGCGTCTCTAAACCCTAAAAGCTTCAAGTTAGTGAAGATAAATTGAAGAGGAAGAAGAATCAACACTAGGGATCAATCCAAAATTTTCATAACAGGTGGGTAGGAATGTGTATGAAGTTTACTCTAATGTTGTATGATGATTTTCTTTGTTTTACATACTTGATGGTGATTTCCTACATGTTTATTTATGATATCCACATGTTTCTACATGATACAATCTTCATACATGTGCTTTATAGTTGGTATCTATGTGATAGGTTTAATAAACAGTGTAGATACATGATTTTGATTAAGATGTAAAGGTTCTTGTGTTTATATTGTTTTCTATGGTAGGTGATACATGATTTTGATTAAGATGTAAAGGTTCTTGTGTTTATATTGTTTTCTATGGTAGGTTACATGTTATTTTTATGAATGTATACTTATTTTTCGTATAGTTGACCTGGGGTTTATTTTAATGTGAAGGTTGTCCTAAAATGAGATAAGCAATTAAAAAGATTATAATGTATATTGCTAATGATTTAGTGAGAAAATGGTATATATATATTGTACTAATTATCAATTTCATGTTTTAATGTTGTACAAATTATCAAAATTGTATATGAGGATGAAATACTCAATAACTGGAAATCTGGGTACTTTGGCAGACCCTTTGATCCTTCGAAGGAGCTTGCTGAAAAATTACCAGCACTCGAATAGAGCCACTGAACCACTTTGGAACACTGAGGGGGCCTATTAGAGGACCCTCAGCAAGCTGAAGACCCTACCGAACCTAAAATTTAATTTTAAATGTTTATGTTAGTTTTTTCCGATGTTTATTACAATGGTATTAATTGATCTAGACGTTGTCATGATATTTTGAACTATGTTTATGTGTTTATTAATTTTTTTAATGGATTATGCCTTGATGGTTTTCATAAACTACTATATGACCATAATTATGTGAAGACCTGAACTTCGACCTTGAATAAATTAGGATTAGTAGTTAAGTTAACCTAGATGGTTAGACTAATCTCACAAGTAACCAGGATTAGGGATCAGTGGATCCCTGATCTCAGAAGATCTAACTAACCTAAGAATTTAATTAAACTAAGGGCAGTCCGTATAACCAGCAGAAAACTTAGAGGTTAATTAGGCCCTAAATAATTAAACGGAATAAGTAAGATAGAATCATTAGCACACGAGATCCGCCTCGGATCCATCAGCAAAAGCCCTCTAACGGAGCCTGCATACGTGACCTACCGGAAAAGATATGAACCAAAACCCTGATTTACCCCCACTGCTGAAACTATTCACAATCCGACCCGTAACCCTATAAATAGAACCCTTAGGTTCCATTTCAATTTTTCTCAACTCTTCTTCCTCCCTTTTCTCTCTTGGAGCTATGGAGCATATAGAGGAAGGCTATGGAATCGTGAGAGACGGCAAATCGACTCTGGCATCACTCCGGCGAAAGCCCCAAGTTGAGTAACCTATCCTTGAAGTGATATTTAGTTGTGTTATGATATTTTGACCTAGGAAAAGGGTTGCTTGCTTCATTCCCACCTTCTCCAAGGTACTTAGACCTTTTACAATGTTTAATGTGGGACCCTAAACCCTGGACCATCTATTTAGTCTCATATGAGGTAAAAACCAAACCCAGGCACAGAGAAAAAGAGGGAAAGCCCCAAATTTCCACTGTAGATTGAATGAAATTGAAGTACAATAATGGATCGACCTTCTTAGGAGCAAAACTAGGCTCCCGGCCAAATTTCAGACCTGCTGGCTTTTTTCCTTGCTTCGGCGCACCGAATAGGTCGTCGAATCACAGAGCCCAAATGAGGCCCTCTGGAAGAGTCGCCGAAGGCTGTTAGGCGCACCGAGTTGGTCACCGAACACCCCCTAAGTGAGCCTAACAGGTAGCCGAACTGAACAATTCACCAAAATGATTTGACTTCTCGTCTATTGAGACCCATTTGAACCCAACTACAAAGTGCCAATCCATTTGCCACACTTTCCATGTTTAGGCCCGCCAAATGGTCGCTAAGTAGGTCGCCGAACAGCTCCTTAGGTCCATATGGGGTGATTTCAATGGGAGCGCGTGTATCTTGATTAGTTATACGCGTTTGGCCTATTTCCGAGTCAGTTAGGTCTTTCATGTGAAACTTGACCCCTCAACCTAACAAGTTGGATTTCTAGTATTAGCGGACTAATAGAGGATTTCGGGGAGATGGGTAAGTATGACCCCCAAACCCTCCTATAAGCTCGGTACCATCAAAATACCAATGGTGAAATATGAATGGAAGTGATAATACCTGATTTACTCTTCCATTGTGAAATTATGCATACAAATATCTCATGTTGTGAGATATGGTGGTTAAGTCATGAATATGACTTCATTTATGAATGTATTGATGAAAAATGATGTGATGTGCCATATTAACCTCCGTTTCTCTTAACCATGAATGCATACTTCAGTACTCTACTGGTACTGTATAGATGAGGGTAAATGTGTAGAATTTGATTCATTGTGATAGTGGTTAGTAAGTAGGATTGGGTGCTTTATGGTTCTTAGTAAGTAGGATTATAAGCTTTACATTCATAGTAAGTTAGGTTATGGGATTTTTTCTATACGGTTGAATGATTGAATATGCCTATGAATCTTGAGTGTTGCATTAATAAACTGATTTGATGTGAATGATACAGATGACTTATACCGGTTGTGACAGCCCCAGTCTAATACCCCACATAATGCCTTGGGTTTAGACTGTAATTTGGGAATTTGACTTTATAACCCTTCTAGTCCTATGAGAGGACTCTATGATTGTGCCCAAGTTAAAAGTGAACCCACATAGGGAACCTCTATAGTCTTGAGGGATGATGATGAGTACCCAAGGATCCGCAGGCTGCTGCAAACTTGGAAGATGGTAGGCGATCCAGGGGATCCGCAGGTTGATGCAAGTCCTGGAGTCAGCGAGGCCATGTTCTGTCGGTGGTGAATATGTACGATTCCCTGAGGGATACCGCAGGTTGCTACAATTCTTGGTCGAGGGCCCGTGATCAAAAATAGGAGGAGGAATTGTGTCTTCTAGGTTGAAAGCCCTTAAACCTATGTTGTACACATAGAGTAATCCTACTCCAAGGTCGGGAAGGGGGGTGACTCAAGGATGTTGGAGCACCTTGGGGTGAATTCAGGTTGCTGGGACACCCTGAGTAGAGATTGGGATCACGTGGGATCATACACAGTTTCACACCTAGACAATGTTTACATTTCTGTATTGCATGTGCTACCTTGATATTAGTGCTAGCGCCTCTTGTATGATGCAAGTGGCCTAATTCTCATACTTAAAACGATGCATTTACTGTAGGATAGACTGACCACTGAGTAATACCTTGTGAGGCTGGGAGAGAACATTATATCCTTTAGTTATATTTGGATGCCACAACTGTACACGACTTGCACCTATCCGTATACTACACAATGATCATTGTCACACACTATCAATATGTTGGAACATGAGTGAATAAACTTCATCGTAGCTTTACTCATTCTGACTTCCAGCTTATGCCTGTTGTTTAACATTTTTTAGGTTCAGGATCTTAGATGCGAATTGTGAGACCGGAATGGGTTGCACACTCTGGTAGAACATGTAATTTAGTCTTGATATAGACTTTATATGCCTAGAATTTGTAGATTTTAGTTCAAGGTATCTTTAGTTACTTATATCTTACTAGAACTGTTAGAACTTCTGCTTATGATGTGATTATTGTTAGCCACACTCGTAGGAAAAGGGGTGAAGGTTGCACTTAAACTGGAAAACTTATGAAATCGGGACTTTCCGGTTTGGGTCGTGACAGATTATGACGCATGTAAAGATTAAAAATCTTATGGGAAAGGTTTAGAGTGAGAAAGCCCAGTAGAACAATGGAAAGCTAGGTATTGTTCTTATCATGGAGGATGTCAAAGATATCCTTGAGAGGTTTGGCATAACTGGAAATCAGTTAAAGGATTGTACCCCGTAAGTTTCAAGTTCCAAGTAGAATACCTGAAAACCCAATTGTTTTTATGACCCAGGTGATCTGTCACATCCTAGACTTGGAAATATCAATAGAGTCTCCAAATTTTAGTTGTAACTCTCACCCCATATCCCTATGGGAGTGGAAAGCAATAATCAAAACATAAGCGGAAGTAAAATCAATAGTTTTAAAAAATACTTATGTAAAATTTATAGATCTAGTATTATTACAACACTTTGAATGAATCTATAGCTAATTCTAATACATATGCCCTATCAACTAATCTTTGATTCAAATCCCCTTTGCAAAGCTCTCCTTTCGTATTCTATCTTTCTATCCTGAAAAACATAAATCAACAAACATAAGCTGGAAAGCCCAGATGAGTAATCCTTCAATGCAAGGTATTCTCTCATATCCCAATGTTATGAGATACAAACTATAAGATAAATAATGTTAGTATAATTTGTAAAATATGTGAATAATGATGATTATGAACAGCAATCAAGCAACATGTTATTCTCTCACAATCCTACAATGGTATATGAAACAATGGTCAATATCAATGCCTAATTTTATATGCAAATCAGATCAAGTGTATCATACACAAGATACTCTCAATGATATCAACAAACAATATGAAATGAAAGGGTGCTGTTATGCATGCTAATAGAGTAAGTTCCCACATGACCCGATCCTTCTTTAAGTTAGATGTCTTCTCGAACCATTTCCCCGATGCATGACCATTCTCGAAGATAAGATATTCCATGTGTACATCATGGTTTTAAGGGGCTTTGACCTAGAGGGCACAATTCCCCCCACTTATTTGACCTAGAGAGAATGGAACTGTTAGAAAGGTTTGGGGTTTGGTTCCTCTAGTGTCTTAAGGTCTCACATAACTAAGTCAAGTCTAGGTTGTTTAGGCCTTAGGTATGAAGGGTTATATTTGAATAGATACATCTCTAGGGTCTGTAAACATTGTAGATCAATTAGGTTAGACATATTACATGTGCTCCAAGTCTCAGAACTGAAAAAGGGTCTCAATAGGCATTCGACGAGGTGCTCGGCTTGCATTCGGAGCACCGAAAATAGTAAAAGTGGTGCCAATCTTTCCCTAACTTTGGGGTTTGTTCCAGGAGGGTCTCATTAGATAAAAATTGGTCTTAACTCACATCACTATGTGGCTCGGCGTACCTTCGGTGCATCAAATGGGGGGATTGGCGACAGAACCAGGGGCTGGAAATCTGTGTATGGCTCGACGTGCCCTTGAAGCACCGAGTGAGATCGTAGAAGCTCATTCTGGGTCTTTTTCAGTTGGAATTTCTTCCAGCGGTCAACTACAACTTAGGGATGCCTCGAAATTAACCTTTAGGTCTTTGGATTGGGTCTATACATAGGTACATGGGTTTCTTGGGCTTCAAGTCTATAATTTTTGGGTTTTGGTCATTTTACATGTGTATGCTTATATGCAGAGAATTGGCTAGCAATACATTAGGGTTTTATTATTCGGATCATGGGGAAAGGGTTAGCACAATCAAACATGGACTTCCCTCGTGGTCATAACATTAAAATAAAAGTAAATACACAAACATTGAAAGAAAACTCACCTTGTTGTTGTAGAATTCTCCTAAGGTTGCTTCTTCTTATTCCTTGGGGATTTTCTGAGTTCATTATCTTACTTTAGAGGTTCTCTATGAAATTGGATGTGTTTGTGTGGTTTGGTTCACTTAGTTACTTCCCTTTTATAGAGATTTAGGAACAATGAAGTGTATTTTAGAAACTGTTGGTTTGGGAGATCTGGGTTTTTATTCTCCTTTAGGAATTCAAATTCTAAATTGCTAATTAAGTTGTAAGGCTTCTAGGGGTTTCCTATGATTCTTATTTAGTTTGTCTTAGGCTCTAAGTAATCCATTAACCTTCTATTTAGTTTAATCTAACTAAATTTTCTAGTTTCTATTTTGCTGTTTAGGCCTAGTGAGCAAGTAAAGATTGCTGACCAAGCCAAATTGTTGACTTGTTTGTTTTAGTTAATTAGGGGATTTTGAAATTATCTAATTATAGTTGGGTTCTTGAATTTATTTTAATTATTGATTAGTATTTTTAATTCATTGGTTCTTTTAGGGTTTTTTTTACCGAATTACTATTTTACCCTTGGGTTTCAAATTAATTGTTTATGGATTTTTCAGGTTCTTACAATCTATCCTCAAAGAAATTTTTTCCTTGAAATTAATCTATGAGATCTATTAAATTGATTTTCTAATTTAATGATCAAGTGTTTTGATTTGAAACTAAAATTTAAATTTTAAAAAATTTCTAGGTACACAAGGTTGAACTGATTTTGATTTCATTAATCAACATAAACAAGTATTACATTTGAAAGACAACATTAAACACAACTACTACTATCTATTACATTGCAATAAGGAAAGCTAGTACATAATAGAAAACATTACATTTGGAAGGTAAAATATCTAAAACATCTAACGACAACATATCAGAAAACATATGGCATGAAAGAAATTCATGGATTTTCAAGGGTATTAATGCTAATGCTGAACATGTTTTTCAGCTGATCTACAACACTATCCAGCTTTCTATCAACCACAGAGATTGTGATCTGCACTTCTTACCTAATAGGTTTGTGGGGGAATGGTATACGTATTGAGTAGGTACTGTTTATACAATTGATGTACTCTTTGTTGGAGTGTTTGGCAGTGTGTAGCCTTTTGTTTTACCCTGCTATGCAAGTCCTCCACTCTTGTTGGAGACTTTGTATATTCTTCCCTTTCCCATTCTAATATTAAAACTTACCTTCCAAAAAAAAAAAATTCAGTTGGAACTTTATGAGAGGTGCGTGAAGTGGGAGATGGGAGTGGAGTGTTGGAGAGAAAGTTATCATAACTACTTTCCCCACTTTCCCAATTCGTATGAATCAAAAGAAGAAGTTCGAAGGAGAGTTTGGAACTGGAGAAGAAGAAGAGAATCCGAACCCTAGCCATCCAACATGGTGGAGAAGAAGAAGACGAAAGGAGGAAGAAGGGAGAAGAAGAATGGATGAAATGAAAGGAAGAAGAAGAACCCCAGATTTGAATCTCAGCGCAATAAGGTAAGTCTCATTTTCCATATAATTCGTATAGAATGCCGGATGAATTCTGATTTGGTGTTTTTACATAAAAAGGTTTTATAATTCGTTTGAATTTTTGTTCATCAATGACATATGTGTTTAATCGATTTGATTGATGATTTCAATGAAAATATGTGATTTATGTGCCTTAGAAAATGATTTGATTTGAGTTGTAACATGCGAGAGGCCCTAAGAATTAGATCTGGAACTACTGTTCCGAGATCCATCGGCAGGCACCGGTACACCGGTGATCCTGCCGATAGAACCTAGAAAAGCACAGATGGCCTCCACCGGTAGGCACTAGTACACCGGTGAGCCTACCGACATGGGCGACTTTTACTTTAAAAATAACCCACTGGTACACCAGTGAGGCTACCGATGGGAGGATGAGTCTGAGAAATGGATGGTTTGAATTGAGTTCTGATCATCGTTGGTTGGGGATTGGTCCCACAATAGGAAGACTTAATATTTTGAAATCAAAGTATGATCTGAAGGCTCTAGCCTACCTACGAGGAATCAAATTTGAGTTCCACCATGCATTGGTTTGGGTTGTGTGTACGCCATGTGTTTGAGAAATGGTCTCATGTAATCAAGGATGGTTGGAAGGCTCTAGCCTACTTGCGGGGAATCACCTTTGAGTTCCATGGTGCACCCTATGCCACTGATTTTCTTGTTGAACTGACCTTACTTGGATTGTACTCATCATGTACTTGTGATTGGAAATGGACTTTATAAGTTTGTTTTGATTGTACTTATAGAAAAGAAGCCCGTGATGGCATCCAACAAATTATTCGTGTGATGGGCGCTAGAATATCTTTCGATGGGGTTTATCACTGGAAGTCCTACTGTTATTGGGTTATTTAGCTTTTCCAGTCAACCGGGCAGCGACGGATAGAGTGAATAGTATGGTTTGGTTTGGCTTGAACACCATTAAGAAACTTATGATGGTTTCCAGTAGATTATCTGCGTGTATGGGCGCGCGGATAGTTTCTAATGGAAATTATCATTCGAGTCCTAAGTTGAGTTAATTCATGCATGCTAGGCTTATGTAAATAGTTAAGTGAGCCTGGGAGGAGGAAACTACGGATTATCCTTGCGAGGTTTTCTGGTGAGGTTGACTATACTTATGGGTTGAAATGTCCCACTTAAAAAAGAGTAGGATTCTTATGAGGTCCTATATGGTTGGGTAAACCTTGAGTAGCCACTCTCAAAAATCAGAAAATGGTAACCTTCGTGCCATATTGATTGGATAGCTACCCAACAAAGAAGAGGGGCATCCGACTGTTCCTGGTGACCTATGTCCCGAACTTATTTTGGTTGGAAGCTGCATTGAGGAGCACTTAACTAATTACATGAGTTTGGTACATTCACACTTCGTATCATCCTTGCATTTCCTTGATTGAGCATAACATATAGTTCATCTGAATGTCAACATTTCATTTCATACCATCTATCATCGAGTAAATTTTCATTGTTAGGCTCACTGTTTATCTTATATTAAGTGATCTTGTTGTTCCTTGGATTATCCGCTTAATGGTGTTTTCTGAGGATGGGTGACAGATATGGTCTTATTGGGCATTCGAAGCTCACGCAACTTATTATGTTCCAGGTGAGGATTAGTGAGGACAGAAAGGGATACGATGCTGTCCCACTTCATTTCAGCTTCGCATTCGAGTTGATGTTACTATGGAACATTTAATTGTAGTTTGATCATGGTATTGGATCGTATTGGTTGTATAACTATATTTGGACCTATGACCCTCTTAAGGACACATGGATTTATGTAAGTTTATTTCTTTTGCTTCCACACTTTGAATATTAATGAAAGTGATTCATGTTGCTTTTGTTTCCTTGAGTTCGATATGGCAATCCACGTTCCAGGGATGGAGCCCGAAGGTCACATCTTGTGTCACATCCTAAACCTGGAAATCTCAAAGGAGTCCTCAAATTTAAGCTGTAACTCTTAACCGATATCCCTATGGGAGTGGAAAGCAATGTTCAAAACATAAGCAGAAGGTAATTCAATAGTTCTAATAAATAATTAACTAAAAAGTACAGATCTAGTATTTTACATGTAACTGAAAGAAAACATCTATTTCTAATGCATAGGCCCTATCATCTAACTTCTTGTAATTTGATCCCCTTTCCATAGCTCTCCCTTTATTTCAAATCTTCAATCCTGAAAAATATGAATTCAACAAACATAAACTGGAAAGCCCGGATGAGTAGTCCTTCAACGGTAAAGATGAATATGACTAGAAATCAATCAATGTTTCATTCTCTCCCAAATCTCACTTTGGTTTGTATATCAATGGTCAATCTTCAAGAGTTTAAGTGCCTATATCTATATTCAATTTAGATCAAGTGCATCATACACAAGGTATTCACAATAATATCAACAAAGACAAGATGATGCAATGGTGCAGTTAGAATTCAAATATAATAAGTTCCCACTGGATCAATCGTTATTTGAACAAGAAGTCTTAACGAACCATCTCCCTATACAGGGCCACTTTCAAAGATAAGATATTCTATGTGCCCAACATAGTTTTTAGGGGCTTCGACCTAAAGGGCACAATTCCCCCACTTATTTTTGATCAAGGGAAAATCCAAGGTTGCACCAATGTGAACTATCCTCAGGGAATCATACTTATTTATTAACCAACAGAGGGATATCATGATTCAGATATCGGGCACCGCCTTAGTGAAATTTTCCTCATCTATCATCTTACCACAAGTCTCTTGAGGTATAACTGTAATAACCCAAGTCAATTAGGGGAGTTAAGTGTAATTAGTTAGAAATTAAGGGCAAATTTAAAATTTTTAGTAAAGGCTTATTAATTGACTTTGACCAATTGTG
>JAUPMG010096153.1:0-12422 GCA_031762675.1 Pachysandra terminalis
TCCAAGCATGCAACCTGATTCCCAACCCGGAATTGTCTCCATCAAACCATATTGGTACACATTACGATAATAATGGTTTTTTTTCCTTGCTCGTAATAGCTGCCCATTTCTAGATTGTGCAATAATTGATGAACAACGCTGATTTCCAAGCATGCAACCTGATTCCCAACCCGGAATTGTCTCCATCAAACCATATTGGTACACATTACGATAATAATGGTGTTTTTTCCTTGTTCGTAATAGCTGCCCATTTCTAGAGTTAGTTTTTTTTAATTTTTTATAGAGGGTAAGTTCCATTATATTATAAAGAATGATAGAATATTAGCAGATACAAGCCATGGCAAATGGCCACCAAAACAGGACTACAGGCAGTCCACAAGAAAACACAAAATCGTCAATGGAAAAGCCTCATGTGAGGCAGCAGATCAGGTACTTGGCAGAAAAGCTACCAAAATACCAGGGCTAGCACACCCCTTCCAGATAAGAGGAGGGACATCAAACAGACGAAGTCACAACACCAATACACCATGAAAAGAGCCAGGCCAGCATACCACACAGCACAGCAGTAACCTGGAAACACCAGCATGAAATTCCCAACAACAAAGGCCTCCAAGGAAATCACAACAGCAACACAAGCCCAAACAGAAGATACGAAAGTAGATAGATCAACATACAGCAGGCAAGCCCAGGAGAGACATAGCAGCAAATAAGGCACCACCAGCTGGAACAGGGCATAGCCAAAAGACGAGGCTACACCACTCCCACACCAGAACACCCTCACCAACTAACCCTCAATTGGAGGACATCCAACAACCCAGAGAGGCTGAAACCAGAAGCAACTCAGACCCACACCCACCCCCTCACTACCCTGCCCCAGAGACTCAAGAAAGGACAGGGAACAGCTGTAACAAAGGATAAACACCTCCACTAGAAGCAAAGCAAACCCACCAATCAGCACCAATCAGTAGCAGGACCAAGCTGGCAGTGGCAAGCAGAAAGTCACTGTCACATTCCAAACCTTAGAAATCTCATAGGAGTCCCTAATCGGTCAGAAATATGACTCTCACCCCACTGGAATTCTAGGAGTGGTAGTCAATACATAACCATACCATAAAATACAAGTAAACTTTCTGAAAAATAGATCTATAATAAAAATAATTAAAAACTGTCCATTACATTTGAACCAATAGAAATTCACAGTGGAAATAAACTAACTATTCCATCCTTATGCTTAAATCAAAATCCCTACTATCTATTACATATTTTGACAACTAATGTTAAAAGTAAATTAATGCATAACAACCAATAAGTCCTACTACAAATTTCTAAGTAATTCCTAATCCATTCTCTCGTTAAAATCAGTAGCTTCATCGTAAACTTGTTCTTCTCCTTGTTCACTATAATCTACAGTTTCTCCATCTATAGTCCTTGAGATATGGTTACTTGAAAGCGAGCTATACTTAGCTCGGTAAATAAACATGTATAAATGACATTTTAGATTGAAGTAGGGTCAAAGCCACTCGCCAATGATATCCATAGATAAAAAAAATAATGAGAACAAGTATATGATAATATGAAGTGTAAACAATGCAATATAAATGAGGGTTCAATTATTAATGTATGCAATGCATGTTGTGCACCTAAATAGTTATAACACCAAGTGTGAGTTAAATACAATCATATGAAATGCAATATGCTTACTGTTTGGCATTCGAGCAGTGTATGTTACACACTAGATCTTAGTTGTATAATCAAGAATGTTCCACTAATGTGAATTAATCCCCCAAAACATGGCAATGTCATATCAGATTATTCTATGTGTACATTATAGTTCTAAGGGACTTCGAGTTAGAGGGCACAATCCCCTCACATTATTTTTGATCACGGGAACATATCCAAGGTTTCACTAATGTGAACTATCCTCAGTGAGCCATACATTACCCAAATACTAACAGAATTATCACTCGGCATTTGTTACGTATAGCACGTATAATAAGATGAAAAATTGGTATGTTGGGGTAGTGAATCCCTCACCACATAAATCAGTTCTGGGACTTCCTCACAATATCATGATTTTCATATCATAAAATAACTCATTAAGAACCATAATACTCTAGGAATATGAAGATATGGTGGTCAAGTCAGCATTAGACTAGATAGTAGGTCACTATGCTCAATTGGTAATGCGGTGCAAGTGAATTAGTGCACATTAACTAAGCAATCAAATTTGTATACATGTGCAGATATAAAATATGATATAGAATATGCTCAACATAAGTTTTGAGTTTAAATAGAGTCCAATCAAAATTTCACCTTTCAATCAGATGTGATAAGTCTTCCATATAAAAGCACATATGTAAAATATTCATCAATTGATAAAACAAACTTCATAATTGGTCTAGTTAGGTCAAATATAGTGTGCATGTCAAATTTCAAGTCAATTAGGTCAAAAAGGAAAATTTCGGTCGACCTATGGTCGACTTACACACATCCGGTGTTCGTCGGTTGACCCTGTCGGTCGACCGATGGTTGTCGGCTGCTCAGGCAGAACTCGGGTGGTTCACCCTGTGGGCGTCGGTTGACCCGTCCGTTGGCTGCTTGGCAGAACCCAAGAACCAACCCAAAAAATATTGGTTGGGTCGGCTGGCCGACCGATCGACCGACCGTACCCAGAACGCTTCGGTTGACCTGTCAGCTGACTGATCGCTCTGAAACCCATAAAATATATTGTTTTTGGTTTAAATTTAATAAATTCGACAAAAATAACATTAAACATAATTTCGAGCAAAACCTAATACTCAATTCATAAATATACTTAAATCCTTATATAACTTCTATGACGATAAGATTGTAAAGCTTTGATTTTTATCATGTTACTCATAAAGATGTGATTTTTATTAAAGTTGTACTATGACATACTCAAAGATTATGACATAGACTCCCAATTCATATAAAAAATATAATTTAATCTGAATACTTACCTTGCTCTTGAATTGGTGTTGAGATGAACACCTTTGATCTTCTTCGTCTTCCTCTTCTTCCTCTTTGATCTTCTGAAGTTCCTCTCCTTGCTGCTCTAGAATTCCTTATTTCCCTTCTCAGATTAATGAATCTAACGTCCAAGGCCTAGTGTTTATATAAAAGTTCTAAAGTATCCTACTTAGTCTAGAGTTGTTCTTAGTTTAGGATTATGTTTTAATTTCCAGCCTTTAGATTAGATTTGTTTAATCTTAACCCTTAAATCAGAGTGTCCAAGTTCTAACTGGATTAGTCCTTATCTTTTAATCCTACTTAGTTTAAAACTCTTCCCTTTTAATTATTAAGTTTCTAGATGATTTGTTCCTACAAAATCACAGCCACACATCTTGACTTGTGAGATTATGATTGTGTGTGTTGCACCTAGTTTCCTACATTACAACCCACCAATCACAACGAGTCAAAGACAAACCTGTAGCTAAACTTCTAAATTTTTTAAATTAACCTCTATATTTTGATCTATTTACAATATAACCCCTATCTTAGTTTGGCTTATTACAGTCATCCCCAACAGAACCATAGATCCATAGCATAACACCACCAGGAGCAAAAATCAGCACCAAGCAAAAGGCATCACAGCAAAGCATGGCCAAGAGAAGCATAGGGATCCAAACCCCAGGATTGCAAGGCCAAACAAAGTAGACACCAAACCCAGCAGATGAGAGGCAGGCCCTGTGTAAAGGGTGTTTTTTTTGTTAAAGAGTCACCAACAATGAAATTACCGATTGACGGAAGCCTAAATCGATTACCGACCGTACCCCGTCTTTAGAAGAATTAAAAGGTTAGAACGGAACTGCTGTGGAGCACGAACTGAGTTAAGTAACGAGGAAAATAGTAGCCCGGATGTTAGAAATTCGTGAGCACACTGTCAGAGCAATGTTAGAGTCTAATTCTCCAGCCCGTTTCTTGGGAAATTAACTACTATTTATATTAGCTAGGGGAGAGATAACGGTTAGTTAAGAATCCGTTAGGAAATGTCTAACGGTGTTAAGACTCTTAACCTGGGGTAGCATGAACAACTACTCCAGTCTCTTTGGTGGACCAATCCAAAGTTACGTATATGAATTACGCATTCGCCACCGGGAACAGTGACACCGTGTGTAACCCATGACATATCAAGGGGTTGGTGATCCTCACGCCCCTCCATTCCGTTCAAATCTAATTCCCCCTTTGTGTATTCATCGGTGATGCCACGGTATAGGCAACAACGATCAGCATCATAGATGTAGTTTGAACTACTTCAATCTTGAAACTTGTTGACATCATCCAGTCTTAATACTTTCGAGGTTTTCGAACCTTAGTACCTTCGAGACTGTTTGTCTCAGTGCTCTCGAGGTTTTTGAACCTTAGCATTGTCGAGACGGTTCGTCTTAATGCTTTCGAGGTTTTTGTAACTTAGCACTCTCGAGACGAGTCTTTGTCTAGGTGCTCTCGAGGTTTTTGAACATTAGCACTTTCGATGAGTTTTTGTTTCAATGCTCTCGAGGTTTTTGAACCTTAGCATTTTTAGCGAGTTTTGTTTAGGTGCTCTCGAGGTTTTTGAACCTTAGCACTTTCGACAAGTTTTTGCTTCAATGCTCTCAAGGTTTTTGAACCTTAGCATTTTTAGCGAGTTTTGTCTAGGTGCTCTCGAGCTTTTTGAACCTTAGCACTTTCGAAGAGTTTTCAGTATTGATGTAGATGGGAGTTCTTCAATTTGGTCATCATGAGCATTTGATGTGCCGAGATGCTTGTGACGATGGGTTTTTCATTCTGATCGTCAAGGGCGTTTGTAACGTCGTGGCTCTCATGACGATGATTTTAGTCTGATCGTCATGGGCGTTTGAAACGCCATGGGCCTTATGATGATGGGCCTTTAATCTGATCATCATGGTCATTTGAAAAGCCGTGGGACTTATGATGATGATTTAATCTGATTTTCATGGGCTTTTGAAATGCCGTGGGACTCATGACGATGGGATTTTTAATCTAATCGTCATGGGAATTTGAAACCCCTTGGGACTTATGATGATGATTTTAATCTGATCGTCATGGGTGCTTGAAATGCCATGGGGCTCATGATAATGGGATTTTTAATCTGATCGTCATGGGCATTTGAAACGCCGTGGGACTCATGACGATGGGATTTTTCATCTTGGTCATCATGTACACAAGCGGTTCATTCTGACACGTGTTCATTTTGTGAGACCTAGATCCCACATTTCAGGTATCTACATTAAGTCTCCCTGAGCATGACAATAAACATCAGTTTATTGGCGTGGGCATGAGTGGAGATTTGTTTTTTTTTTTGGTGGTATAAAAGCAATAAAGGACAAGAATTTGTTATCCTTGTTTTTGAGGTGAAGGGTATTTACCTTGGAGGGAGAAAGGTAGATAGGTACCTTCTAACCTTCTCTTCTTTATAACTCAATTATTTGATTTATTTGTCTAAAGAAGGAAAAGTAAAGGTAAAGATCGCCTTTGGATAGGAAAACACCTAGGCATATCGTCTATTCTCCACGTCGATTTGGATTACAAGAGGGGAGTCTTTTTTTTTTTGCTCCTTTCTATTCTTGTGTTTCGTATACACCAAATCTTGGGGAAGCTATTGTCAAGTTCCTCAATCCTCCCCGAGTCGTGTGAAAAGGGGGTCCGAAGCTATAACAAGTGGTGAAATGCTATCAATCGCATCTCAAGTGTTTGTTACTTCGTACGAAAGACATCTCGAGGTAAAGACAAAGACTCTCTTGTTTTTGTTTTTTGACTATTGGCATTAGAAACCATGTGTCCTTTTTTGATTGACGTTTTCTTCTTGTGTTTCCATAGTTGCAGGGTTGCGTCCACGGCTTTCTTAGTTGGGTAACTCTTTGGAATCCCTTTTCTTATTCAAGTGCTAGGTGAGTTTTCCTCTCTATTTTATTTTGGTTTATCAAACGTATGTCATATGTACAAACGTGCATATATATATATATATTTGTTTAGGTATCATCTGTTATGATGCGAAAGAAGGCGTCAGCCTTATCGAAGTCTCTGGAGCACCCCCAGTGAGGGAAATCTACTAGAATTTCAAAGAGGACGGCTACGGGATCTTGCTACAGTCGATACTTTGTGGCATTTTGTTCCTCATTGGTTCAGACAGCTAAAGGGTTCCCAGAGTACTACAGCATGTTTATTTCCTCTTACATCAGCCAATGAAGGAATACCTCCCCTCTTGATTTGATACCCCGTATCAACTTTGAATCGGGTGCCTACGCTCCAATCAAGATCCGATTTGAAGTGTATATACGACACCCAAATTCTTGGGTCGAATGGTGCCACGATGTAATGGGTAATGAGTCATTATGATGTGTGCTTGAGCGGTGTGGTCTGAAAACTGCCATTCAAGATTGTTGTGAGTCGAACATAAAAATTGATCGTGAAGCTTTATCAGCACTTCTCTATCGGTGGAGCAAGGATACGCACACGTTTATTGCTTCTTGAGGAGAGTTCTCTCCATCTCTTGAAGACGTTCACGTGGTGATGTGTTGGAGATAGTGGGTAATTCTAACCCTCTAAATATTGATCTGGATGATGAGGGGTTGAAAATAGTAAAAGCATTGTTGGAAGCACAACGTTTAGCCAGGCATTCCTTGATATATTCAAATCGTTCTCTCCAAACAGAAAAAAGGGGGTCGCGCCACTTTTAGTGACTGGACCAGGTACTTTTTCAAAGACGTAAAACCTTTGAGGAAAACTGGGGACGTTCCAGAGGAAAGCATCGGCGAAGGTTACCGTTCTCCTGTTATGTTCGCAGCTTTTATCGCACTATTTTTGTCAAGATATGTTTTTGAGGGTTCGCCGTACAAGAAAATACATGGTTGTTATTTTTCCATGGCAGTATGTATGGCGCGAGGTTCTCGCTATCCTTTGGCGCCTATGTTCTTGGGTACCTTATACCATCGGTTGGATTTAATAGCCGACGACTTCGCTTCTTCATGTGGTCGTTATGAAATAGAGACTTTTGCTCATGCCCCCTTTCTTCAATTGTTCATACTTGAACATTTTAGACGTTATGGTTCCCCTCGTCGTACACTTCCAATGGACGGAGCTAACCATAGTCGAGTGGCTTTATGGGATCACGCCAAAAGAGTTAAGAATATTGATTTCATTTCTTTAGTTGATGACGAGTCATGCTTCATATTTTGTCCCTATCTCATATCATTCCCTGGCGTACAATCTATCGGTTATCATCATTCGGCTCCTTTGAGCAAGGTTTCTTTCAAAGACCGTGCTAGTGTGTCGTCTATATTTATGACTTATGTCATGAATATACTTCCGGGACGCCTTCCTGTACGGGCAAAACGAAGTGAAGATTATTTTACGGAATCCTATAATCCTCATCATTTTGTTCATCAGTTCGGGTTTATGCAGATTCCTCCTTCTATGACAGTTCCTGAGGTTGAGGTTCTTGTGTCTGGGCTTGTTTATACACGGAAGGGTATTTGCGAGTTATTCCATATTTCTACAAAACACATCATGGTAGCGGGTGAATATTCTCCTATGGGGAACACTCCAAAGATGATTAAATTTTAGTATGATTTCTGGCACGACGCTTATACCTTTGTCAAAGTCAAAGCCTCAAGAGTGCCATTGGCTGTTATCCCTAATAAGCATCCTTGGCTTAAACTCCCAAAATCTCGTGGCGAGCGGACCGAACCTTCAATGGGAGGAACCCGTAAGGTCTCAGCGAAGCAAGTTAAGGCTGCCACTTTACCAACTTCACATCAGGTGACCGTCCCATCCGATTTACAGGTACGATTCTTCATGCTTATGTCATTCTGACATTACTTTTTGTCTTTTAATCTTTTGCTTATTCATATAAATATGCATGTAGCTCTTTTCGAAATTTGCTCTATCCCTGAATTTATCTAAGACACATACACATTTTTTTTGTCGATCTTAAACTTGGATCAAACCGATCCTCATTTAGGTTGTGCTCAAAGCCCGACGAGGAAGCTTCCATTGGTATCTGGGGAAGGAGATACTTCATCTAGCAAAGAGGGTCCGGAAGAAGGAAGGGTTGAAGAGGAACGTAATTTTGAGGGTCAGGATCACGATTTTGGAGATACTAATCCGCTATCTGACAAAGATCGCCCTTTTGCTAATTCCTCAAAAGGTATGGCTACTACGACATCTTCACCCAACATTTCCCACACATCTTCTCTGGCTGGCTAAAGAAGGTAGTCAATTCTCTGTTTTTTTTTTTTTTTTTTTTAATTCATGGCATCCTCATCTATATTGACATGCAAATTATCATATTTTTCATGTATTGTTCCTATTTGTTATATAGATGTACATATATTTTTTTTTACAGGAGGAATCAATCGTCATGAATGTCCTCGTCCTCCTACCCCCAGCGTGGGTGATATTACAGACTGGCTTTCTTTTGAAAACAGAACGACCCTCGAGGTTATATCTAACGTGATGGCTCACACGCTGTCAGTTTCCCCTCCGCTTAGGATGCCGGATGTTCCTGTAGCTTTGGAAATTTCACATGAGACAAATCTGAGAGCGGACAAAAGAAAGAGGAAGAACAATTCCCCTGTAGCCACTGTAGTTCCTCCTTACGTAAAGCAAAGAACGGTGTCTCCCACCGGTTTAGTACCTTTCGTGGATAAGGCCGAAGAGGATCTTAACATTCCGGTGTCTCCCACCACTTCAGTACCTTCCGTGGATCAGGCCGAAGAGGATCTTAACATTCCGGTGATAGATGCTTCATCATTAGGGGGTGATGACTTTGTTATTTCGCCATCTTCTTCCCCCACATCTCAAATGGAAAGATGTTTTATCCCACAGCAAGAAAAGTTTCCTTTTGAAAGTGTCCTAAAGAAGCATCTTAGTAATCTTTTGGGTGATGAGCCTTCGGGTACAAGAAGTACAAATGATCGTGCCAGCCCAATCCTCCTTGTCGTGCCAGATCCTCGTTCTATGCTGGTAAATGGAATAAGCATTCCCGTCGCGTACGGTTCCATTCTCTAGAACATTATAGATTGTCATGGTGATCCGGGTTCCGACATGACTATCTCCTCTCATCGCAACCGAGGCTTTTTCTACACCATTGTGTGCTCTATAGTTTAGCATCTCCAAAAGACACCATTGTCTGAATTTTATTTGGATGACCTTGGGGAAATGCAGAAAGAGCTAGACGATCGAATTGCCGTGGGAATGAAGCTGGATTGGTTGATCGCTCATTTACAAAAGATAGACATGGCTTTGGGATATGTCATGCAATACAAGGAATTAAAGGTTTCTTCTATTTCTCGCGAGGAGTTAGAGGTTCGCACAGCTGCTCACAAGTCCAAGCTAGAAACACTAAAAGTTCAGCTTTTAGAGGAGGAGCAACAATTGGCTACGGATAGCGCCAAGCTAGCTGGTGATGAGGAAAAATTTTCTTCTATATTGTCTTGGCTTGAGAAGAGTGAGTTTACTCCTAGAATGCTAGTAGCCGGTTTACTAGATAGGGTTACCGATGGTGTTTAGTTTTGATCGTTGTTGTGTGTGCCCCATTTTTTTTTAATGACTATGCTATTGTATTTCCAATGCTTTATCTATTATGGATGTGTCTATTTCCTCTCTAGTTTGTTATATGTTTTTGGTATCATATCCATTTGTCTTTTGCTTTTATTAGACAAATACACACACACACACACACACACACACACACACACATATATATATATATGTATATGTTTATATATATATATATATATTTATGTGTAATCTGTTTATATTATTATTATATTTTTTAAAATTCCTATATAAAGGACAAAAGGGGATTCAAGTGAACATACCTGACCCAAGACTCTTTTCCTTTGAGGAGTGAACGTTTGAACTAGATTGCATAGGAATAATGGTGCACAATGGTGACTTAGGCGAAGTGCAAGAGATTTATCCTCCTCCTCCTTTGGGGTACTACCGGGAAGTTTACATGCGCGTCCGTGAGTTAAAGCGATCAGGAGCGCTAAATCGTGTGCGTCTTGAGGTTCATTGGCATCACACTGTCCCAATCTTGAATGAGGCAAGGGAAACCTTGTTAGGGGATTTCCCAACTTTTTTTGAAGCTTTTCCCATGACTAACCGTATAACCTTCTGTAGAGTGATGTGGATGGACTATTTCATCCTTGTGGAAGAGATATCCTCTTTATCTCTTAAGAGAACGAGTTCATATTGCAAGAGCCTTTTTCGTCGTCTTTCCTTGGATGGTCACTTTCATTGCCAATTCCTTGACATGTCTTATTTTATCAAGCACGAGGTTATTATGAACAGGTGAAGAAGGTCAAGTGGGAGCAAGGTAACTGTGATGACATGTTCTTGGTTATAAGGATGGATCCTTGTTACCAAATGGCATCTTCTCTGGAGGCTCGGGCACGAGTAATGGAATAAAATTAATATCAAATGGAAGGTATTTCAAATGATGTTCATTGTGCTCAACTGAGAGGTGAAGCGCGTGTCGTCCATCGAGATGCCAATCCGTGCAGTTTAATGGGAGTGAGAGAAGATGTTGCTCATCATCGCCATATTTTCTTTGATCGTCCCTATAGTTTGAACATCTTCAAGGCTCAGACGCTATCATACTTTGGCGAGATGCCTGTGAATCCCATTGATGAAGACGAGGGGGACGACGAATAGGCAAGATAGGAGTTGCTTTTCCATCCTTGAGTATATCGGTTTTCTTTTTAACGTAGGGACATCATGTGATGATATATGAGCTAACCGCCGGTGAAACCTACATCGGCGGTTTATTTAATTGCTGAGAACTCCCCCGCCGTGGTAGGTATTCTTTGTGCTGGACACGACGGTTTTATTAAAACGCTGAAAAAGGCTCCTGTTTATCTGGCGGTATAATATAACTGCCGGCCTATGATTGCAATTGCTCGGCGGTTATAAACCGCCGCCAGAACAATTTCTAAGACGGCGGTTTAATATACCCGCCAACAAATGGGAGGTTTAAGTCGGCGGTTTTATAAAACCGCCGTCCTATGTCTACCATTGTCAACGGTTTAAACCGCCGACAATATGTGATATACAGGTTGGCGGTTGTATAAAACTGCCGAAATATACTACTAATTACCGGCGATTATATAGAACCGTCGGTAATAGTCTGTTTTTTTTGTGCATTTTCTTATTTCTGCAAGATTACAAACCTGTAAATAAACCTGTATAAAAACAAACACTATAATTTAAGTCTATTAAACCTACAAGTAAACCTGTACAAGCACAAACACCATTCAAGTCAATAAACCTGTACAAAGAGCATTTAAACACTACAATTCTAGTCTTTATATTAAACCTACAAGTAAACCTGTACACGATTAATCGGGATGGGGTATGTCCCATCCCCATTCGGCGGACCCGCCCAGGATGCTCGGGTCCGATGACCCGAGAGAATACGTCATCACGGGCCGTGCTGTCCTGTGAGCTTTCCGGAAGCTGCACTCTCAATTCTCGCATTTTACTCTGCATTCAAAAGAGAATATATAAGGAAAAGATATTAGATTTAAGGATGCTTTTCTCCATGTGGCAAATATTAATGAATTAACATATTTAGGAAACTAGGGTCATGTGTGGAGGTATACATGAACAAGGGATGTGATTGCATTGTGCACATTACTGAAGATCACAAGAAAAGAAAAATTAACTTACGTGTAGCATAGATTGTTGGTTAGCAATTGTAAAGCATCTGCAGAGAATTTGTTCTCATCCCATAAGACATGATAATGTGTGGGCCGGCTAGTTCCCTACATATATCAGTTCAGCAGTAGTAGGATTTTTTTATATTTTATAGTGAAGCCAAATAAAATGTAAGTTGATCATGTGAAGAGTATTGTCAACAAGTGACTACAGAAGAGCAAGATATACATGGATTCCCTGCAGGCATCCAATGAAGGTCGAGGCACTGGGTCAGGCGGTGTAATCCAACATGTTAAACATCATAAGCTTCCACAAGTTAACCTCCTACATAAGACAACACCTCAATATAAGTAAGACTTAAAAAAAACAAGTAGTGAGGATGTTTAACACAAAAGTAAAAAAATAAATAAAAAAATATTATTTACATTGAGATGAGATTAAACTTGAGCCACCTCAAGTAAACCAGATATTAATGCAATGTAATGTCAACCAACAAAAAATTGACATTGGAAGTATTTTTCATAGAATCTATCCAATTTGGGAAGTCACTAATGAAAGAGAGGGCAGCACTATTGATCAAAGCACATCGAATGTATAACTAGTAAAAATAAAAGAAGGTAGCAGTTAGTATCAGATCAAAACAGAACATAACCGGCACAGCTAATCTCAATTGCTCCACAAACCCAATGTGGTTTCTGAAGACAAATTTAAGGGGATTCTTGTTCAAAATACATCAA
>JAUPMG010096164.1:0-12422 GCA_031762675.1 Pachysandra terminalis
CTCTCTCTCTCTCTCTCTCTCTCTCTCTCTCTCTCTCTCTCTCTCTCTCTATATATATATATATATATATATTTTATACACACTCAAGATACTTCAAAACACTTGATCCATTTGTATATATTGGGGGTACAATTTGGTTAGTTTGGTTCGGTTTAATAGACAAACCAAAGCCAAACCGAGATTTACTGAACTAAACCGAACCAAAACGAAATAGGAAATGATTTGTAAAACTGAAAACGAACCAAACCGAAATACAAACTGATTTATAAAACTGAAAATGAACCAAACCAAAAACTTGGATTTTTCAATTTGATTTAATAAAATAAATTATATTTTATGTATTAAATACACATACATACAAGTAAAAAAACATATACATATATAAATCCATATATAGGTATATAGGTCTAGTTCAATTTGGTTCAGTTTAGGGATATTTATTTTAGTTCGGTTCAGTTTAATTAAAGCCTTAGCCAAAAATCGAACCAAACCAATTCAGTTTTTCATTTTTCAAACTAAACACCAAACCGAAATGAAAAAAACAGAACCAAACAAACTTTTTTTCTGTTTGGTTTTTAGTTTAGATCGAGCCAATTGATAACCCTAATATATATTATGAAAGATACATTCAATGTCATCGATAATGATGCAATTGTACAATACTTTCAAAACATAAAAACTCGTAAGGGACAATTATAGAGGGATTCATTCTCGATCTTATTTTTATTAATAAAAAAAAACTTTGTTGAAATTTATAGTCAATAAGTTTTTTCTTATATTTAATTTATGGTCTTAAAAAATCATAATAATAACTAATCAAATCTTGCCCCCTACTATAGAATTCTGGCTCTGCCCTTGGCTCCATAGTGCTCGTACAAGGGTACAACAAGGTTTTAAGTAGAGCTGGCAATACATGACTCAACCCGTCAATCCGACCCAACTACACGGGTTAGTCTCATCTCATGCTCGCAAGTGGTCCCATCAGTCCTCGTACAGCATGGTTTTAAGTTTCGGGATCAGGATCCGACCGGTCCTGGCCAATCTCGATCCGGGCCGACGGTATTTGAAACCATGGCTGGAAGTACTCGCGAGCATGGGAAGAGGCTACATACTCGCTTCGTGTCCTTCTTTTACTGGTAGAAGAGGTGGGACCTACATTTTATCGGAAAGTGAAACACTTTTAAGGACGTGGCCTCCTATTTTATAAACTTTTCCATCGCTACCATTTTCTTTAGCAAAAACGCAATTACTCATTGAGGCACTAATGTCAAAAGATCATAACACGTGGTTCGAGATCCGAGCGTCACTATTTATCATAAATTAATTTGCTAAAGAAAAGGAAGAGAGGGTTTTTGGGGTTTGGTGAGAAAGAATAAAATAAAAAAAAAAGAAAAGAAAAAAGAAAAAGAAAAGTAAAGAGCAAAGGAAGACAAAAGAATCAATAGTCGGCGCTGATATCTTGCCGACCAAATCCCCACCACCACTACACCTTCCAACGACAGCTCAGCTTTTTTCTTCATCTTCTTCTTCTTCTTCATTTATTAAAAACCTCTATGTGGTTTTCGATGTTCGTTTCGATTCTTTAGTTACTCTTTTTTGTCTTTTTTCTTTTTAATCTTCGTTGGCTCTTCCGTGTTTTTTGGTTTCGGAAGAGACCTGATCTAGGGTTTTATCTTTTTTTTGTTTTTTGGTTTTTAATTTTATATTATCTTGTTTTGGTTTCTGTTTGCTGAGTTGATTTGATTTTGACGTTCTGAAATTTGGGATCTTGAGGTGTTGGTTTGAGTCATGAGAGCTGAACAGATTGTTGTTGAGAGGATGGATGATGGTGAAAAGGAGAAGAAGAAGAAGCGTCGGTCTCGACGCTCTAAACAGACTAATTTTGTTTCAGGTATGATCTTTTTTTTTTTTGAAATTACTTCAATTTCTCCTACTCTCGTATGTAGTTTGGATCCGAAGATGATATTTCAATCTGTAATGCATATGCGTCAATGGCATTTGATCATCATCTCTGTCTTTGTGATTTTTTATCCTTTCTCTGGTTATGTTTCTGTTTTTAATAAAACCCTTAATACATTTATTGCTTTTGAGGTGTTACTACACTGGGAAGTTAACTTTCCTGCTAACAAGCATGTTTCTTCTACATCTTCTCATTAATCTGACATTTGGCTTGTTAAGATTATGGTTCTTATATTCTGAGCCACCTGATGAATAACTTATCGAAAAAAGGAAAAAAAATTGCAAATCGTCTGCCTTGTTTGGCTTAGTTAGAGGGTATCTGTTGTTGTTGCTGAGTTGGGAGATCTTCTTTTAAAACTGCATCTTATGGTTACTAGTTTTAGAATTTAGGATTTATATCTGCGGAGAAAGGTATCTAGCCGTGTTCCACCTTGTTTAGTTAATGGTTATGGGGGTTTCTGCTCTGTCGAGTTATGTGGAGACTGATGCTACTAAGGCAACGGGGAAGTACTCGCTGGGAATACAGCCCATCCACTTTAGGGGAATCTGTTGTTATGTGGAGACTGATGCTACTGAGGCAATGAAGTAGTACTGATAATCCAGCCACCAGTCACTGGTCGAGCTCGGCGCTGAGCTCGCTAGGGGTTGCAGGGGCCCAAATTTTTTGGAGGACTAGGGGTATAATAGTAATTTAAATTCTATTGTGTTTTGCCCTAATTACAGGGTATTTATTCATACTTTCGTCGCTGCTCTTTGTAACATTTTTTTCTTAGCTTTGGAGAATAGTAGAATCTGGGGTGCATTCGTGGACGTAGGCGCTATTTGCCAAACCACGTAAATCTGTGTCTTTGTGTGCTTGATTTCTTCTTCATCTCGTTTTATCTTTCTTGCGTAACAAAATCCTCCTAAGATTCCATGTGGTGTCTTTGTGTGCTTGATTTCTTCTTCATCTCGTTTTATCTTTCTTGCGTAACAAAATCCTCCTAAGATTCCATGTGGTGTCTTTGTGTGCTTGATTTCTTCTTCATCTCGTTTTATCTTTCTTGCATAACAAAATCCTCCTAAGATTCCATGTGGACAATAATAGAACACAAATAAGAGCCTTTTAGACTTAATGAGTGTCTGTGTTGTTGGAAAAGGCAAAATGGAGGGTCTAAATGAGCTGTTCTGTGGAACTTGTGTCCAGCAGCGATTTGTTGGACACTTTGGAAAGAAAGAAATAGCCAGATATTTGAGGGAAAGGAGAAAGATGTCAAGGCGGTCATCGATCTGGTCATGGCTACATTGTATTATTGGGCTAGCTCACTACATGAGTTCAGCCATATTCAGTTCTTTCAGTTTAAGGGGGATTGGGACTTTTGGTAACTCGTTTCTGTGGTTTTTTGGAGTTGAAGGTTTTTTACTGTGTATACTCTCCGTATACAGGTATATAGTGAGGGTTCATTTTGTATATGGCTAGTAAGAATATAGCATAGTAATACAATACAATACTTTTATCGATCAATAAAAAAAATTCTTAAAGATGTTAGATTTAGGAAATCCTTTTCTACCTTGTGGCAAAGGTGTTTGGGACTGAACATTATGTGGAAAACTGGAAATGCACACGGACAAGTGTGGTTAGTCAAATCGTCTGTCATGTGTAAAAAGGAAAATTATACTAAATTTTGCAAAATTGAAAACCATGGCTTGAGAATATGGGGGCACCTGGATGCAGAGATGTATGCTAAAGCAATAATGAACTTTTTTTCCAATGACTAATGCACTCATCAAAGACTGTAGGTAATGTCACTCATGGAACTGGTTAGTCTGGATTGGATCAATCATTGTTTCACATTTGGACTTATCTGAAAACCTTTTGCCTTCTTCTTCAGTTCGTTTCTAGTTTGTTTTTCTTCACTTCTTTGAGTACTGAAGGCTGTTGCATAATATTTGGTGTTTATGACACCATATTCTCTTTTTGTTTATTGCTACATTTTGTTTCATTGATGCTTGTATGCATCATTTGTTGCAGGAGCTGGTTGTAGTTCGGTTGATGAAAGACATGCGGAAGCAGTAGATTCCTTGGGGAGTGTTAGCACCACCAACTGTGTCACCATATCCATGAGTTCATCTTCATCGAAGCAGAATGGATTAGACATTCATGCTTCAAATGTTTATGGGATGGCCAGAGCATCAAATGTTACTTTCAATTCCATGCCAACAATGCATATTAGTGGTGAGGCTGCTTTGGCTGAGGGAAACAGTATGCAAGATCGGGATCTGTTTCCATCTGATATTGGGGGACCATGGCACTCAAAATCATGTCCAGAGCCAATTTGGCGTGAAGAGGCAAGAGGATTATTTCCAATTCAGGAGTTCCTTCCTTCTCATAAGAACAGTGGTTATGCTGATATGCAGAAAAGGTGTTTTGTTCCTCATTGGTCGGATGAAGCTGTTAATGAAGCATTAGAGGTCAGCTTATCCCTGATTTCAGTTTAACCTTTAATACTGGACTACCTGCCATTCCTTCAATATGTTTAAAGCTACTTTAAAAAGAAGTATTCACACACTTATCCTTATCTTTTGCAGAATGGTGATGTTTTTAAAGCATCATTCCGTGTGAATACTCATAATCGGCTCGAGGTGTGTATTTCCATCTCCTTTTCAGCCCTTTTGTGATAGCTATGATATTGTTTATCCTTCCTCAGGTTATCATCTGTTCATTTGATGATATGAATGCACTTATTATCAGGCATACTGCACGATTGATGGAGTACCGACAGATGTTCTCATTAATGGGATCGCTGCTCAAAATAGAGCTGTAAGTCCCAGTTATAAGTTTCCTTGATGAATTTCCAGTGTTTAATAATTTCCTTTATTTTTTATTTTTTTATCATTTTTGTACCTATTTGCTCCACCATATTGGAAGAATGCTAAGAGTTAAGCTTCTGTTAGATATCCTTTTGTTCTTTGGAGCTCTATTACAATATCTGGAACCAAAATTATAATGTTGGTTCAATCCCTTACACTAAAAATATAACTAGAAAAATCAAAGTTAATTTTATTTAGTGTATTATGTTTTCCTTATAATGGTCGAATGTATCAGCTTTAGCAAAAAGTTATATGAAGTTGTTAACTTGTTTTAGATCTCACGTTTCAATTATATGTGTGTGTGTGTGTATATATATATATATATTATATTTCTTTTTCTCAATAACTATATACATGTTTATATGTATGCATAGTGGGAATTAGGAATAATACCTGGCATTTTTGTTTAACTAAAATGTGTCCTATATGTATGCATGTATCTTGGCCAAAAAATATATTTTTATGTAATTCGGACTTGGTTTGCTGCATAGCCTATCAAGAATAGATTTCTGGAAAGAATTGGAGGTGATTTCTAGGAGAGAGGAGATCAGTTACTGAAAAAACTGTAGGGTGAAATGATTGAAAGGAGAGGATGGGAATACATGGGGTTTTTTATAGGACAACTAATGGGAGGAAAATAATAAATTTGACTATGTCGTTATTGGAAGCAGAGTAAGAAAATAAAGATATTAATAACCGGCGACAAGGTCATTCAATTTTATGAGAAGTTGTTTAAGTTATAATCAGATTGGATTTTCAATGTTAAGAGTGTGAACATGGGATCGATTTCGGGGCAACGAAGGGCTAAACTAGATGGAGGTAAAGCTTCAAACCTAGACAGATTCTCTATTGCTTTTAACCAGGAATGTTAGAAGATAACAAATGATCATCTGATGAATGTGTTCAAAGAATTATGGGAGAATGGGATCATGAACTTTTTCACCAATTCCAGCTTCATTGCCTCAATTCCATAGAACAATGGTACAAAACAAATTAAAGATTTTCACCTATTAGTTTGGTGAGTGGCCTTTACAAGATGTTGGTGAAGACTTTTATCATTGCATTGAAAGAGGTTTTGGGATCAGTTATTGCCTCAAATCAAAGTGGTTTTGTTAAGCCCAAGTAGATTGTGGATGGGGTGTTAGTATTTTATGAAGGAGTCAAGGAGTGGAGGAGCTTAGGTATAGAAGGCATCATGAGCAAATTGCATTTGGAGAAAGCTCGTGATAGGGTAGATTGGAAGTGCTTGAGCATGGTATGGATTTGAATGGTGTTGGACTGGGTTGGAGAAGTTGGAGAAGAGGATATGTAGGCAATGTGCACTCCTTGGTCTCGGTGAATGGGGGTTACTAACGGTTTGTTTAAGTTGTTGAGAGCTAGGTTATCCTTTATTTCTTTCCTTTACTTATTGGGGATTTATTTTGTAGGTTTATGGGCAAGATTGAAGAAATGTGATTGGTGAGGAGTCTGGAGATGGGAAAGTAATAGAATCTCTCATTTTTAGTACGCAGATATTGTTCTTCAGGATTTTATAATGCAAGTTTGCTTTATGTGGAACTTATTATAAATTGTTTTGACAAGGTGTCAGGCCTGAGTTGTGTGTGATGCCAGTCTTAGGAATTGTTTAGAGATTCTAGGTTGATATAGCCCCCTTTTTTTTTGATAGTTAACAAGCAATTTATTAAGAAGGCCAGAACAAGTACAAATACAAAGAGGGTAAGGGGCGTGCAAGATGAGCACCAAAAACCTAAAACATAAGCAAAGTGTAAAATAACAAAATTAGAAACAAGGCAACGTGTCCTAGAGGATAAGGACACCAATGAGAACCCAGAACATATCACCCAGGATTCCAACAACTCCATCACCCTTTGTCACGCACTGTATGTGGATAGGATCTGGCCACCTCCGACCACCCTACCAATATATCAGTCATTGAGATACCTCTGAAAGCAGGAAGAATCACCATCCATGAGCTAACCATAAGTGAGATGGAGTCGATAATCATCGTGGTCGATATAGCTCCCTTTGGCTGATCAAATATTTGGGAATTTCTTTAGGGGACAAATTTTTAAGAATATTGGGCTGGAAGGGCTGTAAAGCTTGTAATCGAGTAGTTAGGGAAGAGTTGGCTAGATGGAATGGGTCTTATATTTCTTAGGACGTGTGATTATGTTCATTATAGTGATTCTTGAAACCCTTCCAAGTACACTATGTCAGTGTTTAGAATGCCAGATTAGGTTGCAAAGAGGATAGAGAAGATCCAAATGATTTTTTTGGGAAGGGGGTGGGTTAAAGGATCATTTAGTTAGGTGGGAGCGGTTTGTAGGGAGGAGTTAGATGGCTTTCAAATGGGAAATATTTAATGTGAGTCCCGGAGACGTTATTTTTTGTTGAACTTGGAATTCTACGCTTTAGTTTGTGCTTTACAGCATTGGCAACATTATTTAGTGCATGGGATGTGTATTGTGCATTTTGATCATAAACGCATAAATATTTGAATTTTGAAAAGACAGTCCAAGATATGCAATGCAGAGCTCTGATATTCAAGAGCTCACCTTTCATAGGGTGTAAGTCGTACGGCTGATACACTTACTGACTTTTTTGCTTCTTATAACTGTGCATCCTCAAAACAATGTGCTTGAGAAGTAGGAAAATCTACCAATGGGATTGGTACTTTTTTTTTTGCTGTCCATAGTAGATACTTGTTAAAGGTAATCAATTTGGTGTGCTAGAAGGATCTCTACCTGAACAAATTATTAGGGAGCTGCATGAAGGTTGTTTGAGTGGTCATTTTGGAAGAGGTAAGGTGTTGGCACGGTAGATAATTGCTATTAGTGACCAAGGATGAACCGGCATGTTGAAGAATTTGTGAAACATTATAGAATGCCAGTTGGCAAAGGGGCAGTCGTAAGATACAGTTTTATATACTTCCTTACCTGCTACGTCACTATGGTGGGTTCATCTTTTTGTGGACTTTGTATTGGGAATTAAAAAAATGACTCGTGGTTATCGTTTCGTATATGTGCTAGTAGATTGTTTTTCCAAAGTGGTACACTTTGATTGATGTTCAAAGACGCATGATACTTCTAATGTTGCAATTTTTTTAAAGGGGCGGTTCTATTTCATGGGGTTTCAACTTCAATTATTTATTATCAGGATGTTGAAGTTTGTGTAGAGCTTTTCAGGTACTTTGGGTTTGTGGAAGAGGTTGGGCACTCAGTTTCAATATTCAACACATGCCGTCCTCGAATTGGTGGGCAGATGGAAGTTGTGAATCGGATTCCTGAAAATTTGTTACCATGAATAGTTGGATACTATGTGAAGATGTGGGATATGTTATTGTCTCAAGCTAAGTTTGTTGACAATAACCCAGTTAACCCTACCACCAAGAAGATAGCTTTTGAGGCCAATTATGGGCATAGGTCATATGTGCTAGTTGTTGTTCTTGTTCCATTACCACCAGATGAACAAGGTAGTGAAGATGAATCAGCTTATGCTAACCACATTAACCGGATGCAAGAGGAGTTGTTTGCTACCATCCATAGCATGTAAGCCTCACTATACATGCTATGGATGTTGTCAAGTGTAACAACAGACATTGAGCTTTTTAATATTTTTGAAGTTTCATACAAGAGAGACTAGATTTTGGAGAATCCGTTTTGGTATGTGGAAGATGTGTTAGGGGTCTGAAACTTAGTATGTAAAGTGGGGCCAAGTGGACTTTCATTTGGATAAGTGGAGTCTGCTAAATAAGCTGCCATGTTTGAAATCTGTATCTCCATGTTTCTAATTCTGGTGCATCTGTTCCTGACCATTAAACTCGGCCTCTTATAGCTGTTAACAAATATTAAATTGAAAATGAAGTAAACAGTATTTTTTGCAACTGTTTTAAGCCTCCTAGATCCTAATTCTAGGTAGCCCGCCTAGTGTACTACACTGATGTATTGTACACTAGCGAGTGAAAGCACATGCAATGCAAAAGAAAAACATTTAGAGCAGTTGTAAGTAGAACTGGCCTCTTATAGCTGTTAACAAATATTAAATTGAAAATGAAGTAAACAGTATTTTTTGCAACTGTTTTAAGCCTCCTAGATCCTAATTCTAGGTAGCCCGCCTAGTGTACTACACTGATGTATTGTACACTAGCGAGTGAAAGCACATGCAATGCAAAAGAAAAACATTTAGAGCAGTTGTAAGTAGAACTGGCAGTGGGTTAGGTTTGGTCAGTTTTGATATATATTACTTGGGTTGATGCTCAACCCGAACCCACCCATTTGGTCGAGAAAGGTAAATCGTAAACCCAAACCCAACTCACTTCAACCCATTTAACCCACATAACCTGTTTATTTTTTTTTCTTTAGTATAATGATGTATAAAAACAATTTATAAATATATATTTTTCATGTAGATAATATATATATATATATTTCAAAATGTACAAAATATATGCATATACTATATACATAAATAGGGTTTACGATCCAACAGGGCTAGAAGTCCAACTCGAAATAACAACAACTACTACAACAAAAATGCCTTATTCCAATGAGTTGGGGTTGGCAACATGAATCTTGTTCCTCCATCCCAATCTGTCAAAAACCATATCTTCAATCTGATTTGAGTAAGATTGAGATGATGGTTGAGGATAGCAAATGTTTTATGCCGGTACCAAACTTGTGCAAACCTCATTTTTTACCCATGCTGGGGACTAACAATGCCCAAAAGGTATAGCTGATCGTTTCCTTGTTTACGGGTTGCAAAGCCCGTTTGTAAAAAAATCAACCCAAAAGCGTTTAGTTGCAGGTGAGTTTGGACGGGTTGGCAGGTTGGGCTACAAATTCCTTGCTTTAGATGTATTGATATGGTTCTCCTTAAAAATAAACTCCATGATGGAAATACCAAGGTTCTAAAAAATGGAAAATAGAGTGGATTTCTTGGTTGGACCTCAGAAAATGGTATACAACATCTTTTATGGCTTTTTGTGTGCCCAGTTTTTAGAAAACTTTCAAATATAATGTTTTATTATTTTAAATTGTAATTTTCTTTTCTTTTATTCCTATTTTAATTTAGATACTTTTGCTGGTCATGGCTTCAACAGTTGAACCATTGATCAAACCTCTTAAAACACTAATACCATTTAAACCAACATTCCTAGTGAGTTATCATTCATATGTCTTGCAGCAAAAAACTGGGCCGACGTCGTTGGCTGTTTCCCTGTTTAACCGAACAAAAATCTTGGGATCAAAATTCCTAGTGAGTTATCAGCACTTTTTTGTTGTAGTCCGTATTTCTTAACACATATGGATTGACACCTTATTGAGAAGTACCATTTGACAGAATTAAAGTTTGGGTAGCCGTGGTTCAAAATATCGCATCGAGGTAGCGTATTGGTCTGCTTAAAAATGGATATGTATTGAATATCGTTTTGGGTACGCATGGATATGCTGTAAAAATCATAGATACGGTGGATACGCAAGGAAAATGGTGAATACAGAAAACAATACCAACTTTTATGCAAAGATAAGGTAAAGATATGATAAATTAGCATGTTGTTTATATGATATACTCGCACACGCAAATATAATACATATTAATGTGGAAATCCATTGCTACAAGCGCATGTGCATGGAAACTTTAAAAAAATTTAATAGGTGTAAAGGAAAGTCATAATATATAACATAAACTAATAAAACATTATATATAACATAAACTAATAAAACATAAAGAAAACATATATATATATATATAGTGGAATCAATTACCTATAAGTAAAAAATATGTGATCAGTTTTAAGACATAGAAGCATGCTTTCAAATATCAACAAACAAATTCAAATCCATTAGAATTATCTTAGAACAAAAAATATCAAGTTTTATTACATATAGTTGCATATTTCAAATAAAAAGCCTTCTTTTTCGATAATCATTAGAGAGAATAGCAAATGAAAGGAGAAGAAAAAGAATATTAGCCCAGTCAAACAAATACTCTCTCTCTCTATGTGTGTGTCTCTCTCTTTTCTTCCATTTTATTTATTTGTTATTTTTTGAAACTAATTTAAGGTTTTCTATTTTTCTTTTTTCTTTTTTTGATTCTTTACTTTTTCATTATCTTTTTTGTCATTATCGAGCCTATCGAGATTGTATCGATCGTATTGGTAATGTATCGACCAATACACTGTAAAAAGATATGTATCGTGCTGTATCGGTTGATACACAATACGTATCGACTGATATGGCACGATATTTTAAACCATGGGTGTAGCCTGCACCTATGATTCCTTTCATCTAGACCAATAGACAACTCAGATTTGCCTCTGTTTTGCTTGACGTTGGTCATGTGATAATTTGCTCAAGAGCGAGGGAAATATTTCTTGATGCAGCAGAAAAGTTTAATTTCAAGGTATTTCTCGTTAAGATTAGAAACATTTTATTACAGGATATTTGGTGTCATGGGCAATGAAGTCTGAATATGTTGGACAGAGTATATTTGTGCTGGTTGAAGGCTTTAAAAGAGGCATATGGAAGAGTGAAAAGGATATGGATTCAAATGTGGAAACAAGATTCGAAAACACAAACTGTAACAGAAAATACAGCTATATATCTCGAGTGGCTGGAAGTATCAGACGTGTAACCTATTCTAAGTAGGTCAATTCGAAGTTTAATAGATTGGTTATGAACTGGATATCAAAACAGATTAAGAAAATAGGAGTCAAAGGTAAGTTAAATGGTTGAGCAAGCCAAGTATCTAGATAGCTTTTAATGGCTAGATAAAACAATGATTACATATGGATTGTATGGTTTCTACAAAGTTGATTTTTGTTGATTGTAATGTTTGAAATTTAAACCTTAGATGGTGCTTTTGTTTGTTGTGATTTCAACGTGCATGGCATGCTGTTATGCTTATGTCAGTACAATTGACTGTTGAGTTGTTTATCAAGTTCCTCAAATCTTCATATAGTTATTAAATTCATTTGCTTTGAATTTTTTTTGTCTCTCGATGCATTCTTTTTATCTGAGCAAGAATTAACTTCGTAGATTTTGTTAATGATGCCTTCAGCTTTTATCTTTGACTTAATGCCTTATTGGTGTAAGTGTGATGGAATCATCATATTCTTGTAGGTAGAAGGAGACATTGTGGCAGTTAAAGTGGAACCTTTGGCATTCTGGACCAGGTTGAAAGGTTCAGCTGGGCTTTTCCACAATTCGGTCCCAACGGAAGATTGTAATGTGCTTCCTAATTTTGATGAATTGGTTGGTGATCACGGGAAAAGAAAAAATAAGATGGTCATGGACTGTGAGTATGCTGATTGTAGAAATGGAACTGTTCTTCTTGACAGGGAGTTCCCTTATCAGGATAGTACTTTTGCTGGTGAAGCGGTGGGCCATCCAGAGCCGGTGCTTGGACCTAGAAACTATTTTTTTGGATCTAACGGACATCAATTCTCTGCTTCAGATAATTCAAAAATAGGGTCTTCAAGTGAGCAGAATGACACTGTAAGTGCAGTGGGAAAATTATGTTCCATGATTAGTTCATTCCCGTCAAAGCGGCCAACTGGAAGGATTGTAGCTATAATGAAAAAATCTCCTCGCCGTGATGCTGTTGTTGGTTTTTTT
>JAUPMG010096185.1:0-12422 GCA_031762675.1 Pachysandra terminalis
TGGGGAGTTGAAGAAATATCACTTAATTAAGTGGGATAAAGTTTGTACGAAGAAGGAAGAGGGGGGTTTAGGGTTAAAAAGCCTTACAAAACTCAACATGGCTTTATTGGCAAAGTCGCTTTGGAGATTCGAGAACGAGGATGGGCGTTATGGAGGGGTGTAATTGGTGCAAAATATGGTCTAGAGGGATGGGGTTGGAACGGAGTGGGGATTTGGAAAGCAATTTCTTCTATTTCGGATTTATTTGAGAAGGGAGTGAGGTTCAGGGTGGGAGAAGGTAGAAGGATTAAGTTTTGGAAGGATCCTCGGAGTGGTGATGGTTCTCTTGTATAGGATTTCCCAGGGATAGCAGCAATTGCTTCTAATTTGAATGACTGGGTCAAAGATCATCTCATTAGACAAGGGGAAGGGTGGGATTGGGATCTGAAGTTAAGAAGAAATATTCTAGATTGGGAGATAGATGAGGTAGCAAATTTGGTGGAGAGATTAGGAAGAGCCAAGGTGAGAGAGGGAGGAGATTGTAGAATATGGAGAGGGAAAGATGGGGAGAAGTTCTCGGTTAAAGCAATGTATGATTCGATGCTGGACGAGGGTGGGGGGAGGGTCCGTGGAAACTTATTTGGTATTCGGGTACTCCTTCCAAGATGGCTTTCTTTCTTTGGGTTGCTGCGCAGAATAAGATTCTCACTTGTGACAACCTTAAAAGGCGAGGGTGGTCTTTGGCTTCAAGGTGTTGTTTGTGTAAGAAAGAGGAGAAAGATGCCTCGTACTTACTACTTCATTGTGAGGAATCTCGAAAGATTTGGCTCTCTTTCCTTAAAGGATTCAAGGTTGATTGGGTTCAACAAGAGAATGTTATGGAAGCACTCAACAGTCGGGGTTGGAGGAAGAAAAGAAGGGGAAAGAGTAGAAGTTGTATGTAATGGAATTTATGTCCGGCTGCAATTATGTGTACAGTTTGGTGCAAAAGAAATCAGAGAATTTTTAAGTATCAGGAAAAGGATATTCATAAGCTGATTGAAGACACATTGCAATTGTTATTCTTTTGGGTTTCTAAATATCCAGAATTTGGGGGGGTTAGTTTTTTGGAGTTTGATTGTAAATGGGGGTTGTGGTGGGTCACTTTGAGCTAATTTTTCGTTCTTTGGGTTGGTTGTACATACACATACATACTTTCTGTACGATTTTTTAGCTTTTTTGGTTTTCATTTAATAGAAAATTTTATTATTGATCAAAAAAAAAAAAATCCAACTGCTTCAAAATAACATATAGTACTCATGAAGTACCTTATGCTAGAATGGGTTACCCTTTGGAAACTGTGAACAAGATGCAAGATCTGTTCAAGGCAACCATGAATCCTTTTATTACCCCAATGGGCATTTTCTTCATCAGTTACGGTCGCTTAGTGAATGTCTTTCAAATGTCGTTTTTGCCCTTTTGGGCTTTCGCCCTATGTTTAGGCAAAAAGAACAGCACAAAAAAAAAAAAAGAAAAAGAAAAAAAAAATCCGTTAGGTTGAAAACCCGAAAGGGCAGCCTAAACAAACAAATAAACTATGTGTGACTTGATCCCTACTCGGGTACACAGCCAACCTGGGAAGTTACTCCAGGTCCAGTCCAAATCATCATCATTTATCGATCCTTTTTGAATAAAAATTGATTGGATAAAATGATGATCACACTTTCTCTACAAGAAGAGCTTTGAAAGAAAAAGAAGAATGCAATTTATTTGTTAAAAAATAAAAAGAAAAAGAAAGGGATTACATCAGATAAAGAAAGGAAAAAGTTTCATCACATTAACTGAAAAGAGAAGTGCAAGCTAAGAATGGGTTCCTTCAATACAAGCATCTGTGCTATTCCCAGTTCAGGATCCTTAGTTTGTTGCGAGCATCCTCCAACAATCCTTGCATTGTGTTCAGAGTAGCAGAATCTGCCTCACAAGCAATAGGAAGGGAATCGATCTCTGCAAGCTCTTTGTGAATGGCAATCAACGTCACTTCCCTGTCGCCCATCAGTGTTCTACTCTGAGAAAGACCTTCACTAAGCTCTTTTTCTCTATCTTCTAAAGCTTTCAATTGTGCCCTCAACTTGGATTGCTCTGACTGAGTATTTGTCAAGTCTTGCTGCAATTACTGAATATGCTCGCATTCAAGGTCTCGATCTAGTGTTATAATACCTAGACGAAACTCAACATCCCCATGACGCTGAGCATGCATCCCCAAGGTCACATGCTGGCTAAGTGTGGACTGCATTGGAGGTAACGACCAACATCCTGAATGTATCGATTGATACAGTTTTGTAAAGGTGAAGGATCCACCTACCTGGTATCCAAAATTGCACTAAAGATCTTCTCAGCATCTTTCTCGACGGAAGTAACCTACTCAAAAGGTAGCCGCAATAATCTCTACTTCATACTCTCGCCAATAGACAACGCACACGTGCGACGAGCCTCTGAAATCACATCTATTGCTTGAAATACAGAGATAGCGGAGGCATAGTCGACCCTTGGAATTATTGGTGAAGACAAACGTTCCTTAGAGGGGATAACGACATTGTCGGATGTCTACGTCGCAAGCGTTGAAAAAGCACTCGGAGCCTTGCTATCTGGTACATTTAAACTAGATGTCACAATGAAAGAGCCTCCATGTTGAGACCCCTAACTGCAGCAAGATGTGAGTACCCCAACTCCTTTGGCAGCAAGGTCAAAAGCACTTGGTCCTTCAATGGAAGAACTACTGTAGTCAAGCTCATCGTTCTTTCCATCCTCTAAGCCCTTCTCCAGTACCTAAGAGATTCACCAAGATGAAAATGATTGGTAAGTCTTTAAAAGACAACCATTGTACCTCACTACAACATCATATATAAGAATGATAATACTCACAGTTTTTTCGGGAATACGATGAGAAAATGCAAGTAGTATGCTTCACTCACAAGACTTCGCGGAGGACACACTTACAGCCACCACAGAGATACGAGTCCTTTTGGCAAGAGGAGAATCATCTTGGGATCGTACATGCTTCCAGCAACGATCTCCCTTTGTTTTCACTCGAGACAGTCGTACAATTTTCAACCAGCTTGAGCCTTAGTACGGTTTCGTCTTGAACTGTAGGCTCGATGTGACGAACATGAGTATGATGGACAACTGCTTTGTCCTTTCTGGTCGTCCCTTTTTTCTACGAAGTTGGGTGAACACTTTCGATAAGGATCTCAATGTCTTTCGAGAAAAAGTCAGGTGAAACCCTTGACCACCACTCGCAATAGCTTATGGTTGCAAGAAGTTTCCTTTCGGCCAAACGCGCTGGTAACATCTTTGCCCCTATGTAAAGTTTGGTACAGGAGTACCACAATTGGAGTATGTCTTCTAAGGATCCTCTCTGGATGTCTCGTTTAAGCCTACCCGGCAGACCCTGATGATAGCTGAACTGCCTGCTAAAGCGATGTGGGCTATAAGGCTCAACAACGTAAATACCCTCACGCCTTGTTGCCAAATAGCTTGAGTGTAAGCTCACAAAATACTCGAAGTGTGCGTTACATATCCCTTTTCATCAACGAGGGTGAACGACGTTTGCTTCACATAAGTTGGGCAAAAGGATATGTTCTTCCTTGATCTGAACAATAAACAAGCTGAAGAACCATCAAAGGACTTAGTTGTGCTGTCACCTCCATGACTCATCATGCGAGAGATGCCCCGGGAGTTCAGCGAGGTGGAATGAGTGCCAAAATATTCAGCCAACCAACCACAGACATAGTGTATTGAAAATGCCTTGCTACACTCACTAGGAGTAGAGGAAGAGGCAAACTCATTTAATCCCCAGTAGATGTTAGCTAAAACAGGAATGGCCATGCAAACTCTTCGACCAAAGGCCATTATACTAGCCATTTTAAAAGCGGCTGGACGTATTAGGTCACCGCCATCTATTGAAAGAGCGAACAAGTATTGCCAACATGTAAGGAAAGCCGCCAAATAGGTATCGTCCTTGTCCGCATCATCAATGTGAAGATCGATAAAAGGCCCATTTTCCTCCTCACACAGGGGAATGTCATCGACAATTCCGGAATGTTGACCAGTTGATTTCACCCGAGTCGATTGCTTTGTTGACTTTTTGTTAGAAGGTCTTCTAAATCTTAAGGGATCCCTGAACCAAAACTTCACCCATTCAGTAGTTGTTACTGTCAATGGTTCACCACCCCTTTTACAAAGGAGGTAACGAAGAGAGTAGATGTCCACAACTCTTAGAAAACACGGGTTTCCTTTTCTCATCAACTCCCGTTAACTATTCGGCACTAGGGGTACCTTCGTTATAAAAGACCCAGTGATTGGAAGTCCCTCAATCTGACACAAGTCCAACAAAGAAATAAAAAGTTCACCCATCGGAGTGTGAAGGGTATTAGTACCCGGGCACCATGACTCACGGAAAGCTCTAATGATATGAGCATTCCGGTCATAAATAAAAAGTGATGTGTACAATGCATCATGTAGTATGATATTTCTCAAAACGTCACGCCATCGGTTAAGGATAGCTTCTAGCCACTCCCAATAGGCTTCAGTATAAGAGAACCAAGTGTATAGTTTGAAGGAACTTTCCCAACGTACTTCCTTTGTGATAATTCGTTGGCCAAGAAGCATGAATTCTCTTGATCGGACCAAGTCTGATGATGAGAAGACGCCAGAGATAAGATTTTTGCATCCGAAACAATGTTTGAACCTGATGTTTCCAAACCAGATAACTCTTCAGTAGACGTAATCCACCATTGAGTTAAATGAGGTGGGTTTTCAGAAACAGAATGTCTTGGAGCCAGTGACCGAATGGCTAGAGGAAATATAGGAAAAGTTGTCCCACTTTCCATGGTCTTGTCATCGGCATCAAGAACAGTCATACTCTGTTGTTCCAAGGTTGAAGAGAACTCCTTAAAGAAAACCATGATGCTCAGAAAAAAATCGGTGTTCGGAAAAAAATTACAGTATAAAAGCAGACATGCACAATGTTGTAGTTGATCTGAACAAGTTTCTTACAAAGGAATATTGGTCTTCTCTGGATGCTTGTGAGGACCGATTATTGACAAAAAAATTTGATAAGGTTGTCTATCAGGCATGCATAAAAAAAAAGGGCGAACAACATGGGAACATGGGTCTTTAACATAAGTGAAAAAAAATAAAAAATTGTGTCATTGGCTTCTATAGTGACCATAAGGAAATCAAGGGTAGTACACTTTAGATGCTGAAACAGAGAGAGAAATAAAAGGGATAAGCAAGAAACTCATCTAGAAAACCGAACCCAAAAAGTTTTGCTCAAGACCCAACACTGTTGCAAAGCTGATCAAGAAAACCTAAATGCTTCTTCCTGCCTTGTCTTTGGTGAAAAGAGTGGGAGACGTGTCTGGTGAAAATGGTGGGAGACATGCACTACTTTACAATCAAAATTCAAAGATGTGTAGAGGGAACCTTACCTTTTTTGTTTGAGATTTGCTATAAAGATGGTTTCTTATAAAAACAGAAACTATTCAAAGATGTGTATAGGGAAACTTACCTTTCTGTTTGAGATTTGCTATAAAGATAGTTTCTCATAAAAGTAGAAAGTATTTCTATAGTTTTAGAATCACGTGTGCATGTCAAGGACGTGAGTACATAAAAGTGTTGGCACTTGTATTAGAAAGAAGTTGCCAAAAAGCAAAAAATAAAGAGAGGGGGGCATATTAGAAAGGAGGTCTTTCCAACACCGTCATAGTTGGGGAGAAAAATTTGATTCTCTATAATATAGAAATGATGGGTTACTACAGTATATAAAGTGTAGATTGAAATCCTATACAATCCTTGTGGTTGGGCCGGATTCTCTCATATGTTAAGTCTCGTCGTTTTACAACATCCGAGTGATCACATGTATTCAAGTACTTCAAAATCTACCTTTAATACATGACAAGCATGTACACAGTCAGATCTTTGAAGTGGGGGCATTTGTAGAAACTAAAATTTGTATCATCTAAGTTAAAGAATTTGACCAAGTCAAAGTTGACTAGTCAATGGTCAAACTAACAAGTCAGATCACAAGATATGGGCCTAGATAAATAAAAGATACAAATTCGAACCATCATCTAAATATGGGCCCACAAAGAAAGTGACAAGCCAAACATGTGACTAAAACCCATCTTATAGAGAATCAACATGTGGCAAACAAATAAGGAATGTCATATTCTCTTAAGGGGCAAAGAATATTAGGAAAAACACCTAATATTAGATCATGCTAAATTAAGGGCAAAGGATCCCTTCAAAATGGCATGTTTCAATGAAGTCAAATTACTTCTAAATTTGAGGTACACAAATCCTCTCAATATAAATGACTTCAAATCAACCGGTCCTCACAAGCATCCAGAGAAGACCAATATTCCTTTGTACAAAACTTATTCAGATCAACTACAAGCATCGTGCATGTCTAGTTTTATACTTGTAATTTTTTTCATAACACCGTTTTTTTTTCAGCATCAGGGTTTTCTTTAAGGAGTTTTCTTCAACCTTGTAACAACGGAGTATGACTGTCCTTGATGCCGATGACAAGAACATGGAAAATAAGACAACTTTTCCTATCTTTCCTCCAGCCACTGGGTCACTAGCTCTGAGACATTTTGTTTCTGAAAACCCGCCTCATTTAACTCAATAGAGGACTACATCCATTGAAAAGTTATCTGGTCCAGAAACATCGGGTTCAAACATTGTTTTGGATGTGAAAACCTTATTGCTAGCGTCTTCTCATCATTCTTACTTGGTTCGATCAAAAGAATTCACGGTTCTTGGCCAACGAATTATCACAAAGGAGGTACGATGGGAAAGTTACTTCAAACTATACATTAGGTTCTTTTATACCGAAGGCTATTGGGAGTGGCTAGAAGCTATCCTTAACCAAAGGCGCGACATTTTAAGAAAGATCGTACTATAAGACGCATTGTACTCATAACTTTTTATTTATCATTAGAGCTTTCTGAGTCATGGTGCCCTGCTACTAATACCTTTCACACTCTGGTGGGTGAACTTTCCATTTCTTTGTAGGACTTGCGTCAGATTGGGGGACTTCCGATCACTAGGATATTTAACTCACTCTTTGATTTGAAGTTTTCCATATTGAGAGGATTTGTGTACCTCAAATTTAAAAGTAATTTGACTTGATTGAATGATGCCATTTTGAAGGGATCCTATACCCTTAATTTAGCATGATTTAATATTAGGTATCTTTCCTAATATTCTTTGTCACCTAAGAGAATATGACATTCCTTATTTGTCTGTCATATGTTGATTCTCCATAAGATGGTATTAGTCACATATTTGGCTTCTAACTTTTTTTGTAGGCCCACATTTAGAAGTTGGGCCGGATTTGTATCTTTTATTTATCTAGGCTCATATCTTGTGATCTGACTTGTTGGTTTGACCATTGACTAGTCAACTTTGACTTGGTCAAATTCTTTGACTTGGATGACGCAAAATTTTAGTGTCTACAAATGCCCCCACTTCAAAGATCTGGTTGTGTACATGCTTGTCATGTATTGAAGGTAGATTTTGAAGTACTTGAATACGTGTGATCACTCGAATGTCGTAAAACGACAATACTTGACGTATGAGAGAATCTGGCCCAACCACAAGGACTGTATAGGATTTCAATCTACACTTCATGTACCATAGTAACCCATCATTTCCATATTATAGATAATCAAACTTTTCTCCCCAACCATGACGTTTTGGAAAGAACTTTCTAATATGCCTCCCCTTTTTCTTTCTTTTTGGCAACTTCTCTCTAATACAAGTGCCAGCACTTTTATGTAATCACGCCCTTGACATGCACACGTGATTCTAAAACTATATAAATAGTTTCTACTTTTATGAGAAACCATCTTTATAGCAAATCTCAAACAAAAAGGTAAGTTTCCCTCTACACATCATTGAATAATTTATGCTTTTATGAGAAACCCTCTTTATAGCAAATCTCAAACAAAAAAGGTAAGTTTTGCTCTACACATCTTTGAATTTTGATTATAAAGTAGTGCACGTCTCCCACTCTTTTCATCAAAGACAAGGCAGGAAGAAGCATTTAGGTTTTCTTAATCAACTTTGCAACAGTGTTGGGCATTGAGCAAAACGTTTTGGGTTCGGTTTTCTAGGTGAGTCTTTTGCTTATCCCTTTTATTTCTCTTTGTTTCAACATCTGAAGAGTGCTACCTTTGATTTTCCCATGGTCAATATAGAAGCCAATAACACAGTTTTATTTTTTTTTTTCACTTATGTCAAAGACCCATGTTGTCCGCCCCTTTTTTTTTTCTATGCATACCTGATAGACAACCTTATCCAAAAAAAAAAATTTGTCAAAAATCGGTCCTCACAAGCATCCAGAGAAGAACAATATTCCATTGTACAAAACTTGTTCAGATCAACTACAAGCATTGTACATGTCTGCTTTTATATTTGTAACCGTTTATTTTTCTTTCAGGATCATGGTTTTCTTTCAAGAGTTGTCTTCAGCCTTGGAACAACGGAGTATTACTGTCCTTGATGCCGATGACAAGACCATGGAAAATGGGACAACTTTTCCTATCTTTCCTCCAGCCATTGGGTCACTGGCTCCTAGATATTCTGTTTCTGAAAACCCGCCTCATTTAACTCAATGGTGGACTACGTCTACTGAAGAGTTATCTGGTATAGAAACATCAGGTTCAAACATTGTTTCGGATGCAATAACCTCATTGCTAGCGTCTTCTCATCATTCAGACTTGGTCCGATCAAGAGAATTCATGCTTCTTGGCCAAAGAATTATCACAAAGGAGTTACGATGGGGAAGTTCCTTCAAACTATACACCAGGTTCCCAAGAGTTGTGGACATCTAGTCTCTTAGTTTCACCTCCTTTGTAAAAGGGGTGGTGAATGACAGTAATAGCTACTGAATGGGTGAAGTTTTAGTTCAGGGATTCTTTAAGATTTAGAAGGCCTTCTACCAAAAAGTTAACAAAGCAATCGACTCGGGTGAAATCAACTGGTCAACCTTCCGAAATTGTTGACGACATTCCCCTGTATGAGGAAGAAAATGGGCCTTTTATCGATCTTCACATTGACGATGCGGACAAGGACGATACCTATTTGGCAGCTTTCCTTGCATGTTGGCTATGCTTGTTCGCTCTTCCAATAGATGATGGTGACCTAATACGTCCAGCTACTTTTAAAATGGCAAGCATAATGGCCTCTGGTAGTAGAGTTTGCAAGGTCATTCCTGTTTTAGCCAACATCTACTAGGGATTAAATGAGATTGTCTCTTCCTCTATTCCTAGTGAGTGTAGCAAGGCATTTCCAAAGCACTGTCTATGGTTGGTTGGCTGAATATTTTGGCACTCATTCCACCTCGCCGAACTCCCTGGGCATCCCTCGCATGATGAGTCATGGAGGTGACAACGCATCTAAGTCCTTTGATGGTTCTTCAGGTCGTTTATTGTTCAAATCGAGGAAGAACATGTCATTATGCCCAACTTATGTGAAGCAGACGTCGTCCACCCTTGTTGATGAAAAGGGATACGTAACGTACACTTCGAGTATTTTGTGAGTTTACGCTCAAGATATTTGGCAGCACGGCGTGAGTGTATTTACGTTGTTGAACTTTATAGCCCACATCGCTTGAACAGGCAATTCGGTTATCATTAGGGTCTGCCTGGTGGGCTTAAACAAGACATCCGGACAGGCTCCTTAGAAAACATACCCCTGTACCAACCTTTACACAGGGGCAAAGATGTTGTTACCAGCGCGTTTAGCCGAAAGAAAACTTCTTGCCACCATAAGCTATTGCGAGTGGTGGTCAAGGGTTTCACCTAACTTTTTCTCAAAGGACATTGAGATCCTTATCGAAAGTGTCCACCCAACTTCGAAGAAAAAAGGGATGACCAAAAAGGACAAAGCAGTAGTCCATCATACTTATGTTCGTCACATCGAGCCTATAGTTCAAGACGAAACCATACTAAGGCTCAAGCGGGTTGAAAATTGTACGACTATCTCGAGTGACAAAACAGAGGGAGATTGTTGTTGGAAGCATGTACGATCCCGAGATGATTCTCCGCTTGCCAAAAGGACTCGTACCTCTAGACACTAAACACTGTTTCCAGAAAGCTGCCTAAAACATCATACGATGACTTTACAGAAAATGACTTTTCCCGTCAAACATCCAAACTGTCCTACTCTCCTCTTAAAAAAATCACAGCTGACTCCAGCGCAGCAAGAAGGCCTCCACACTCCTCCATCCTCTAGAAGAAAATATCCTGGGTAAATGAGGCAGCCAAATAATTGTCCCTTCTTATCAAAGATATAATGCATAAGGAGCCTATTTACTAGAACCAGACAATAAAGAATAGGACACTGGTAAATAAACTACCCACTTCACACCACTAGCTCTCCCAAATTTGAATGCCCCTCCAAAACTTCAACCCTTGAGAAAGATATCTTTTGCCTTCACCACCAAATCCCAATACCTATGGGACCAGACCCAACCTTAAAATCCCACCCATCTTCTTCACAACCAAACTTCCTAGCAATCACTTTTCTCTATGAAGACAGTCCTCAACACTAGATCTTGACAATCATTTACCCAGAAGAGCCGGATTCATCCATCTGATACTCCTAATCCCAAAATCATAATTTTTTAAGGTTTGCAAATGCCTCCCACTTGACTAGGTGAAATGATTTGAGATCATACTTTATCTACCCCCCCTCGTTTGTGTTTTGTACATTCTCCTCTTTCTTAATATATTTTCTTTGTTATCGATAAAAAAAAATAATAATAATAATAATAACCTATGCAAATGTGTTCGACTTCATTACCAGTTTCCCCTCATATTCTTATTTGGTCAGCCTATGCATAGAATGAAAACAAAACTAGTAGGATGAGATGGAGATATAAAATGGAAAAAGTAAAAAAGCGAATCTGCATACCAGGACACTCAACAACTTCTTTGCTAAATCCATACCTGTTCAGGAGAGGGAGGAAAAACATAAACTTTGGAAGTAATATCTGCACAATGAAATTACAGGTGAGGATAATATAATCATGAAGACAAATCACACCATAAAAGAAACCGTCCAAGATTGATAATATATGGTGCCTCTAGCTGCGACAGATACAAATGATAATGTTACAACTCAATGAAGGACTCGAGGACATTTCAACGTGTCCTGCAGCATATTATATCACTTAGAAGATACAGAAACACAGAAACAAAAACTTCTGCTAGAGTAATAGCTCAAGAGCTGCAGATGCCAGAAGCATCTCAAGAAGAAGGTCAAATCGTCAAATACAGGGCCCACAATTATCTAATAACCCAATAAGAGAGAACTCACAATCACAACATAAACAATACAATGGACATATCCTTATGTTTTGATGTTCACATGCACTTATGTTTGAGCCATCAAAAAATTAACGATGCAAGAAAATACAGTGTACAACATGATGGGAAGAAAATAATACACATTAAAAAAAAGTCTTTATGAACATTCTTGAAGCAAATAGAAGTAGATACGTCTGTCAGTGTCCACGCTTGTGTCTAACACACGTTGAGATAAATGCCATGTCAAGAAGTCCAAAATGCCAGCTATCAAGGAATAAGTGTCTTATATGTTTCAGACATGATGTCATTTTAACAGCACATTTCAAGTGTTACATGTGGATTATGCACATAATGGATGAATCTTAGAAATATATAAACGTTGAATCTTAACAAGTAAGATCACAGGGAGGTTGAGCAAAGGAGAATTAGATGCTAAGCTACTTGAAAAAAGCACAAGTAAAAGCGCCTGTTTGGAAGCATTGTTCAATGAAACAATGTTCTGAAAAGGAGAATTCAAAACTTACATCAACAAAGGAGAGGGAGGGCATTCATGCAATGTTGGAAGACCTGTTACTGGATCCTGTATCCAATACAGAAAGAATCTGATGAGTTGAAAGTAACAAGTAAAAGCAAAAGCAACTATGTGCTATTGAAATTACTAGAACAAAATCCTAGTTAAGGTAGTATGTCAAATGCATAATTATTTTGTAACCATCTATGTATTATAAAAACTGGGGTGGATCCTCATAGGTCAAAGGCACCAACCGTAAAAGGGTAAGCACTTAGATTCAAGTTGCGGCTTCTCCATGATCCCCAACCTTCTGTGAAAAGTGGCCACATCCAATGGATTACATCTTTCCAGCAAACCTATTTGCGTATGAATGTGAGACATTGATTCCATGTGCTTTGAGATTCATATCCATCTAGATATATCAAAGTTTGGGGAGATAGGTCTGTTATAACTAAAAGGCATAAGATACCATAACAAACAGCAAAAACCAAGAGATTCAAAAGTGATTTCTTCATAAATAAATGAACATTTTTGCATTGTGCAGATCCTTGCTACAAAGCAATACATATATA
>JAUPMG010096196.1:0-12422 GCA_031762675.1 Pachysandra terminalis
CCGAAAATCTCACACATTTTTGGAAAATATGAAATATACCAGAAATAGCTTTCCAAGGACTAGCCGATCGAATAGCAGTACTATGAATGATATCCCACCCATTTTCATGAATTTTGTACTTGCTGACAATAACGGATCTCCACAATGAGTCTCTCTCAATATTGAATCTCCAGAGCCATTTTCCAAGAAGAGCTTTGTTTCTGTTTTGGACGTTTCCCAGAGAAAGACTGCTATCCTCCTTTGACTTGCAAACTTCTGACCACTTCACTAGATGATCTCTCTTTCTACCTTCCCCACCCACACCCCCCACCATCCCATAGGAAGTATCTTTGCATTTTTTCAATCTTATCACCTACTTTTTTAGGCATTTTGAAGAGGGACATGTAGTAGGTTGGTAGGTTACTAAGTGAAGCCTTGATGAGAGTAATCCTTCCTCCCAAGGAAAGGTAGTTTCTCTTCCAACCACTCAGCTTTTTATCCATCTTTTCAATGACTGGTTCCCACAACTGACCCCCACGTTGATCTCCATTTATGGACACACCCAAGTATTTCATGGGCCACTCCCCCACTCCACACCCTAACACCTGAGCACACTCATATTAAAAGCCCTCATCTACATTTAAACCAAGATCACTTTTTTCCAAGTTAACACTCAGCCCTGAAATCATCTCAAAACATCTAAGGATGCACTTAGTCCAAAATATAGTGTCCCTTGACACATCTAGAAAAATGATTGTATCATCTGCGAATTGCAAATGGGACAAAGGCACCTTAACACTTCCAACCTCATAACCTTTAATCTTGCCCTTTTCCTCCGCTCTTCTTAGAAGCCGCTCTTCTTAGAAGACCACTTAACACATCGCTAACAAGTGTGAATAGAAAGGGAGATAAGGGATCACCTTGACGTTACTAATCCTGATATCCCCCCATTCAGACAAAATGAGAAATTGACATTCTTTAAGCATCATTTGATCCAAGAACACCATTTTTCTGGGAACCCTTTCCATCTAAGGACCGAATCCACACATGCCGATTCCACTCGGTCATAGTCTTTTTCCAAGTCTACTTTAAAAGCAAAACCCGATTCTTTTTTTCTAATTTTTTCCTCAATGGACTCATTTGCTATCAAAATGCTGTCTATGATTTGTTTACCTTGGATAAAAGCACACTGATTCTTTGATACCACCGAGCCAATGACCCCCCTTTCATTCTGTTTGCCAAGACTTTGTCAATGATCTTATATACACTAGTTACCAGACTAATGGGCCTGAAGTCCTTAACTTTTGAAGCCCCTTTGATATGGGGAATCAGTACCAGAAATGTTGCGTTCATGGCTTTGTTAATATTCCCACTTGATTGAAATTCTTTGAAAATCTTCAACAGGTCCACTTTAATGATTTCCCAACGATCCTGAAAAAAAGCCATTGAAAAGCCATTTGGACCTGGGGCCTTATTCCTATCCATCTCCCAAATCGCCTTTTTAACCTCTTCTTCCTCAAAGTCTTTGACAATATTCTCTGCTTCTCCCACATCCAATTTGGGTCCATTAAGCATTGAAAGATCAAACTTGTAGCTTTGTTCAGATTTGTACAGAGTGGAGGAAAAATTAGAAAGCTCCTCTGCAATGTCCTTTTGATCATCAGACAAGACACCATTAATTTCCAAGGAAACCATGTCATTCTTCTTACCCCTGTAATTCGCCATCTTATGAAAGAATTTTGTATTACCATCTCCTTCCTTCAACCATTTCACCTTTGATCTTTGACTCCAAAAAACTTCCTCTTGTTTTAACAATTCTTCCATCTCCTCTTTCAATTTCCTCCTATTCTCTCTTTCACATTGATCAAGAATCCTAGTTTCCTCCATTATGTCGATTTTCTGGATTTCTTCCAAAATGGCAGTTTTCTTCTCCGGTAACCAGCCAAATACCTCTTTATTTATTTATTTTGATCAGTAAGCCAAATACCTCTTTATTCCATCTTTTTATCTTCTCTTTCAGTCCTTTCAAATACTTTAGGAATTTAAATCCTTCCCATCCCGGACATGAGAGACTTATTCCTCTAAGGACATGAGAGACTGGGGTGTTCTTATTCCTCTAAGGACATGAGAGACTTTTCTGATTTTATAGGGAGGATGGCTCTTGTGGATGTTCCTTTAAGGGGAGTTGATTTTACATGGTCTAATAATCAAGATTCTTCTTCGATGTCAAAATTGGACAGATTTTTGGTTTCTCATGAGTGGTGGGTGGGCTTCTCTAGTGTTTCTGCTTCTGTCCTTCCTAGACCCACATCAAATCATTTGCCTATTCTTCTTCCTTGTGAGGATGCTGTGAGGAGGGCCTCTCCCTTTGGATTTGAGAATATGTGGCTTGAAGATGGTGATTTTTTGGAGTTGTTGAAAGGGTGGTTGGGGAGTTTTTCCTTAGTGGACAGTTCTCATACTTTCTGCAAGAAACTTCAAGCTTTGAAGGTTGTCATCAAGTGTTGGAATAAGGAGAGGTTTGGTAGGGTCAACTTAAAGTTGGAGGAGATTTTTCCTGCAATTAAAGAAATTGATGATAAGGAAGATAAAGGCTCTTTGGATCAGACTGGTTGGAGAGGGAAATACTTACGTTGGGATGTTAGAAGGTGGCCAAACTTAACGAAATTAGTTGGAGCCAAATACCAAGTACTTTACAAGGTGGCAGTGTCGAGGAATTTGGCCAACTCTATTGATCAGCTCGTGGTGGAGCCGTGGAGGAAGGGGTGGTGAAAGGGAAGGAGAATATTAAGGAAGTGGTTAAAGTTTATGAAGATTTGTTTAAGCAAAAAGTGGGTTACAGACCTAAATTGGATGGGGTGCATTTTGATTCGAGTTCGAATGAAATAGGGATTGGCTTGACAGCGATGTAATGATGGAGGAGGTTAAGGGAGTTATGGACGGTTTGAATGTTTATAAGGTTCCTGGGCCGGTGGATTTTTGAGGACGTTAGGATGAGTTCGAGATCGTTGATTGATTATATTTTAGGATTGATGGCTGCTTGGATATCTGTATTGTCGGAGTTTAGAGACATCCCCTTGGGTGACATCACGAGATGTTGGGAGGCGGTGGCTTCATTGTAGATTGTGGTTTTTGCACCTGGCTTGTCTTTTGTGGTGATTCTCCACTTTGGGGAATTCCATATTTGTTGTAATCTTTTCTCTTTTTCATCTGTATGTTTTCTATTTTTCATCCTTATTTATATCATTTTTGTTATTGACCGAAAAAAAAAAGGCTCCTGACTGGGCAGTTTTGCTATTGCTTTCTACAAGGTGTAGGAGATTATTGAGGATGATCTGGTTGCGGCTGTTAAAGATTTCTTTTTGGAGAATAGGTTGGAGAGAAGCACAAATGCCACTTTTATCTCTCTTATTCCTAAGGTGAATGGGGCTTCTAGTCTTAAATATTTTAGACCTATTAGTAATTAGAAGAAAATAGAATAATCTTTATTAACACAAGGCGGGATTATATACCCGAAAGATAAAACTAACAAAATAGAATAATCTTTATTAACACAAGGCGGGATTATATACCCGAAAGATAAAACTAACAATTACTATAATACCCTTTCTAGACTATTCTTTTAAACAAAACTAATAACCCATTATATCTAACACTCCCCCTCAAGCTGGAGCAAAGATATCAATCATGCCCAGCTTGTGAAGAGAAGTCCGAAGAAGAGAAGGTCCCACAGGTTTTGTGAGGACATCTGCAGTCTGGACTCTGTTCAGATGATGGCACAAACTTGGGAACTATAACACCAGATCTAACTTTCTCCCGAATGAAGTGAATATCAATCTCAATATGTTTGGTCCTCTCATGCATAACCGAATTAGAGGCTAGCATAATCGCAGACTTTTTATCACAATATTGTGTCGAAGGTAACCGAGCTGGAAAACCTAGTTCCCCTAGAATGAAGTGAAGCCACATGATCTCACATGTGCCTTGGGTCATAGCCCTATACTCAGTCTCTACAGAGGATCGGGAAACCACTGACTGCTTCTTACTTTTCCAAGAAAGGAGATGGTTTCCATAAAAGGAAAAAATCCCAGAGGTAGATCTCTTATCGGTTTTGGACCCCGCATAGTCCGCATCAGTGAAACATGTGATATCACGAGAAATGTTCGAGTCGTAAAAAAGACCAAGACCCGGACTAGACTTAAGGTATCTTAAAATGTGGTAGACTGCATCCATATGAGCGGTCCGGGGAGCATGCATAAACTGACTCACCAAGCTAACAACAAATGCTAAATCCGTTCGGGTATTGGTTAGGTAGATGAGCTTCCTAACCAATCGCTGATAAACACACAGATCAGACAAAAGATCACCAGACTCAGCTGACAGCTTGATATTTGGATCCATAGAAGCAGATGCGGGTCTACATCCTGTCATCCCAGTATCATTCAATAGATCTAAGGCACACTTTCGTTGAGAGAGGGAAATTCCATGCTTAGATCGTGCAACCTCTATACCCAAAAAATACTTCAAACCCCCCTAATCTTTGATGTCAAAGGCAGAGCTGAGATCCCTCTTAACTTGGGCAATCCCCAAGTCATCATCTCCAGTTAAGATAATATCATCAACATAAACAGATAACATCACACTGTCCTACAGAATTGCGTCGGAAAAAACAGGTATGATCATTATGGCATCTCGAAAAACCCATATTGAGAACCACATCACTAAATCGGGCAAACAAAGCTCTGGGAGATTGTTTCAAACCATACAAAGACTTCTTCAATCGACAAACCATGCCAGCATACTCCCCCTCAGCCCGAAAACCCGGAGGAGGATCCATATAAATTGTCTCATTCAAGTCCCCATTTAAGAAGCATTTTTAACATCCATCTGATGCAAAGACCAAGAATGAGAAGCAGCAAGAGAGATCAACAGCCGAACTGTGGTGAGTTTAGCAACATGAGCAAAGGTAGCAGTAAAGTCCTTGCCAGGCACTTGAGTAAAGCCCTTAGAAACAAGTCGGGCTTTATAACGATTGGCAGTCCCATCCGCATTATGTTTGACATTAAACACCCATTTGCACTCCACTCTTTTCTCCCCCTTAGGAAGGGGAACTAGATCCCAAGTATGATTGGTCTGCAAGGCCCCCATTTCCTCCTGCATAGCGGCAATCCATTCCGGACTTAAAAGAGCCTCCCTGACAGACCTCGGAACGGAAGTGGAATCAACCTCCCCAAGAAATCCCTGAAAAGAATCAGACAAAGCACTATACGAAATACGATGTTCGATAGGATGATTAGTGCTACATGATAAATTAAGACGATTAGGAGGACGACAGTCCCGGAGAGGGTACCGTCGAGGTGATAAAGGAGGAGAAGGAGAGAGAGTACCTTCTTTTAGAGAGGAGACAGGCATGTGGGCCAAGGACGACGACTATACTGGAGAACGGGAGAACCTGCAACAGGGGGTAAAGTAGCCGTAGGAACATCACGAGCACCTGTAAAAAATAGGAATATGACAAGGGATAGGTTTATCAGGTAAAGGGTGCAGGCTGCATGTGTCATCAGGACTGGTAAAAAAAGTAGTATTTTCCCAAAAAGTTACATCTAGAGAGTGTATCATATGCCCAGAGGAAGGATCAAAGTACCGATACCCCTTAGATTTGGAGGCATAACCCATAAAAGCACATCGAATCGATTTATCATCTAGCTTCGTCCGAGAAGGACACCTATTTTGAACAAATAGACACACCCACCCTAGGGGGAATAGGAAACAAGGGTTTATCGGGCTGAAGAATCCTAAAAGGAGAAGTCCCTCCCAGGATTTTGCTAGGAACCCGGTTAATTAAGTAGGTGGCTGTAAGGACAGCCATATGCCAGAAAGACTCAGGGACAGACATCCCCCAAAGAAGACACGGGTAACTTCCATAAGGTGACGATTTTGGCGCTCAGCGACCCCATTTTGCTCAGGGGTATAAGGACAAGTGAGTTGTTGAAGAATCCCTAGTTTGGACAAGTGAGCCACTAAATCATTTGAATGTATTCCCCCCCATTGTCAGTCCTAAGGCCCCGAACTATAGTAGAAAATTGAGTTTTAATCATTGTAAGAAACTGGCAAGGGATATCAAACACGTCAGATTTTTTCTTAAGTAAACCCAAGTGCATCTAGAAAAATCATCGATAAAGGTGATATAATACCTATGGCTAGACCTAGCAGTGACCGAAGAGGGCCTGCAGACATCAAAATGGATTAAATCGAACATTGCAGGAGCACGATGCATATGGGAAATATAAGGCTTTCGACAATATTTTGAAAGTTCACACACATGACATGTAAACTTAAATTGTTTGCAAGCAATAGAAAAAATAGGAAATATCAAATATAAGTACTGAAAATTGACATGGCCTAAACGGGCATGCCACAAATGAAGATCTCTAGCAGAAACAGAAATAGGAAAATCAAGCAAAGTCGTGGTGGCTGCTTTCAAAGGATGATCAGGAGGCTGGAAAAGTGGTGGGTCCCTGAAATAGTATAGCCCATCGCGCTCATATCCCCTGCCAAAAATCCTCTTCGAAGTCCGGTCCTGTAAGAAACAATGATCAGATAAGAAAATGACAGCACAATCAAAGGATCAGGCAAGGGGACTAACAGATGAGAGGTTAAAAGCAAATTTGGGGACATGAAAGGCAGAGGAAATAGTAATATCAGGTTTGAGTCTGATCTCCCCTTACTACTAATAGTAGTAGCGGAGCCATAAACTAAACGAACAGATGTATGTGCATGAGTCAAAGGTGAGGAAAAGAGGGACAACTCACCCGTCATATGATCATTCGCACCGGAGTTTAGAACCCATGAAGGAGACTCAGAGCGAACATGGAAAGCAATGGGGATACTTGATGATAAAGTAGTAGTGGTGGCAGGAGAGGGTATGGGCGGCGCTGGAGCTGGAGCGGATCTCTATGATATCATCAAGGCCATCTATGCCTGAAGTTTTGCCACCTGAGTAGAAAGCGAAGGAGTAGGAGTAGGAGGTTCTGAAATCTTGGCAACTGCTGTAGCTCTAGGAGGGGGACCCGTCTTCTTTTGAAACTGTGTCCTAAACTCAGGGTGAAGCTTCCAACATGTCTCCTTTATGTGCCCAGTGTTACCACAATGATGACATACCTTCTTTCTCACAAAAGGCTGAACACTTGACAAACCAGCAGAAGCAGCAAAAACAATGTGATCAGAAACTCCTCCAGAGGTAGGTAGGGCAGTTGGAGCAGAAATGAGGCGCCTACGCTCCTTCTGGTCAACCATAGCAAAAACATCCATCATTGATTGCACCGGAGTCGAGTTGAGTATCTGGGTGCGGAGATGCTCAAACTCGGGCTTAAGCCCCATAAGAAAAGCTCAAGTGTGGGGGCGGTCCGACTTCTTGACCGCCACAGATGTCATCATCCCATAGTCACTGACCGGATCGTACTGTGCCATCTCATCCCAACGAGTTTGAAGGTACCCAAAAAACTGAGAAACAGTCAAACCAAGGCTCTCATGAGTGGCACGAGCCACCTCCAGAAACAACTCAAAATAACGAGCTTCATTCCGTGAATGGGCATACATCGCAGTCAAGTCTTTCCAAAGGCTGTCAACGGTCTCATGATACATGACCATATTAAAAATATGCGGTTCCATAAATCCGTACATCCAACTCAAGATCAAACAATTGTCAATATCCCATTGATCCGCCTTGGGATCAGTATTAGCCGGACGTGTAGCTTCTCCCGAAAGCGAAGAAGACTTACCTCGGCCACCAATAAACAATTTCAAAGATCGAGATCATGCAGCAAAGTTGCGTCCATTCAACAGAACACTAGTCACTCTCCGATTGGACCTGAAGATTCTGCCATGAAGAATCCAAACAATCCAATGGAGAGGAAAAAGGTCACAAACGCCTTCTAAATCATCAACAAGTCACCAAAGTGACCAAACTGTGGTTCTTCGAACCACAACAATCCACAAAAGGGATAAAACCCTAGGTTTGCTCAGAATTGCAGAAAAACCAAACCGAGGGCAGCCAAATCAAACCTAGGGTCAAGAAAAAAAAGGCCTAGGTCGCGAGGGTACCATTCACGAGTACTAGAACGAGGGCTGGTGGTTGTGGTGGACGGTGTTGGTGGTTGTGGTGGACGGCTGTGGTGGAGAAATTAGGGTTAGGGTTAACTTGGCTCTGATACCAAATTAGAAGAAAAGAGAATAATCTTTATTAACATAAGGCGGGATTATATACCCGAAGGATAAAACTAACAATTACTATAATACCCTTTCTAGACTATTCTTTTAAACGAAACTAATAACCCATTATATCTAACATTAGTTTGGTGGGGAGCTTTTATAAAATAGTATCTAAGATTTTGGCGAACTAGTTGAAGAAGGTGATGGGGACCATTATCTCATCGATGCAGAGTGCCTTTGTGCGGGATAGGCAGATTTTGGATGGTGTGCTTGTTGCAAATGAATGTATTGATTCTCATTTGTTTGAGGGCAATAAAGGGTTGGTGTGTAAGTTGGATATGGAGAAGGCGTGTGACCATGTGATTGGGATTTTATGTTGTACATTTTAGGTCGTATAGGGTTTGGTAGGAAGTGGAGATTTTGGATGAGATTGTGTATGTCCCCTGCATCGTTCTCTGTGTTGGTGAATGGGGAGGTCGCATGATTTGTTTTGCTCCTCGAGGGGTCTGAGACAAGGGGATCCCCTTTCTCCTTTTCTCTTTATTTTGGTCACTGAAGCATTGAGTAGACTTTTGCTAAAGGCATTTGATAGGAATCTATTGGAGGGATTCAGACTGGGCCCTTCTTGTCATATGGTGTCCCATCTACAATTTACTGATGTTACTCTTATCTTTGTGATGCTTCTCCTGTTCATCTTAGGTATCTTAGGGGCATTTTTGTGTGCTTTGAAGTCGTGTCAGGTTTGCGGGTGAATTTATCCAAGAGCATGCTGTTTGGGGTCGGAGAGGTGGATGTGATGGATGACCTTTGTGATTCCTCTTGGCTCTAGATTCAAAGCGAGGGGGTGTGGGAGCCTATCCTTGAGAGAATGGAGAGGAAACTTTTTTCCTGGAAGGGGAGATACTTGTCTAAAGGGGGTAAGTTGATCTTGCTTAAGTCAATGTTTGCTAACTTGCCGACTTATTTGATGTTGATGCTCTTGGTTCCCGCATCTGTTGCCGCTAGAATCGAGAAATTGGAGAGGGATTTACTTTGGTGTGACAAGGAGGGTAATAGAAAATATCATTGGGCTGCCTGGGATTTGGTGTGTCGGCCTAAAAGGGAAGGGGGTTTGGGAATTAGGAAGGTGAAGGAGTTTAATTTGGCTCTCTTGGGTATATGGTTATGGCTCTTTGGGAAAGAAAAGGGAGTCTTTGGAGAAGAGTGAGTGCAAGTAAATTCGGGAGTTCTCACAGAGATTGGGCTGCCTTGTCTTCCTGCAGGGCTTTTGGTGTGGGCATGTGGAGAGCTATTTCGAGCGTTGGGCCTTTGTTTGAGAAGCGTATAGCTTTACGGATTGGTGATGGAATGAGAGTGTGATTTTGGGATGATGTTTGGTGTGGTGAAGTGCCTCTTAAGGAGAGTTTCCCTTCCATTTATGCCATTGCCTCTTCTAGTGATGGGAGAGTTTTGGAGGTAGTGACTAGACAGGGAGAATTGATTTTTTGGGATGTGAGACTTCGTAGATTGCTTTTTGATAGAGAAGTGGATTATTTGAAGGAATTGTTGTCGGCTCTTTATTCTGTTCAGATTAGGGGTGGAAGGCATGCTCGTAGCTGGAGGTTTGGGAAGGAGGGTGTATTCTCGGTTTTCTTGGGTTTCGTTTCCCATATTGGTCCTTTTCCTTAGGAGGATGTGGTGTGGAAGTGGAGAGTTCCCTCTAAGGTGGCTTTTTCCTTTGGTTGGGTCTACATGTTAAAATTCTCACTTTAGATCACTTAAAGAGCCGGGGTTGGGCTTTGCTGAATTGTTGTTGCATGTGCAGGAAAGCTGAGGAGACTGTTGATCATTTGTTTGTTCATTGTGTTGTGGCTTCCAGATGTTGGTCTTTTATCTATTCCAAATCTATCTTGTTTGGTTCCCTCCTTGTAGTTTCAGGTCGCTGTTGCTTAACTGGGGTATGAAGAACACCAAGTGCAGGGGTAATTTGTTTTGGAATCTTGTGCCTGGAACTGCGAGTTGGTCCATTGGGTTAGAATGTAACAGGCGAATCTTTGATGGAAGAGAGTTAGATTGGGAGACGCTTCTGAATCATATTTTATCTTTGAGGTATTTTTGGGCTTCCAATTGGGTTGACTTGAGTGATCTTCCTTTATCTGTTTTCGCTTGGGGTGGGAGGGGGTAATTCTTTTTGGTGTGGATAACTGATATTATAGGGGTGTGGGTGGTGTATGCATTTTGTGTACAGCTGTCTTTATACTTGTAATTTTCTTTTATACATAAAATTATACTTTACCGAGTAAGATAAAAAGAATTCGGTTAACGCATGGTACAACCAATTGCTGACCTATGTCTTCACAATGCAAATCCATTGACTTGTCTTTCTAATAGGGAAAAATTGTTTCTTTCCACAAGCACCAACATATCCCAAAATTGGCCGAAATCCACAAAACATTCCCAATTCGGCTAAATGCACTTGCTGCCAACCCACAAAAAGAGTCATAAAAAATATAGGATGCACCCTGGCTACATTAAATGGATTCAAAAAGAATCTCGAAATACACCATGTACTTGCTTACGGTGTTGCAAAAACACCCCAAATACACGAGATAACAAATGCTCATATTTTCGAAAGTTCACTATAAACCCCATGCACGGATATTGTGAATACTGAGTCATTGGCGAATTGTCATGTCCAAATTCTTTGGTATTCTAGCATCCAAAAGTCACTTGGCCAAATTCATATGAATGCATTAAATCAAATCATGAGGATGAACATGATATAGAATCAGGCTCATATATAATCTAATGAAAAACAGAAAGCTTGATCAAACCTCAATATTATTATTTTAAGTTTTTTGATTGATTAAAAACCTCAATCTTTTTGTCTCCAAATTACATTTTGGTGACAACATTTTCATATATGATGTTTTGTTCTCAACAAACAGTATTAATTAGGTATGTTTGTGTATAAATCCTTGTCCTTACTATTTTTCTGGATATCCAACTTCACTGAATTCGAAGGCATTTGATTCATGGACTTTGATTGCTCATGGGGCCCATTTTGGGATTAGTTTAGCATATTGGTGAATAGGAGGGGGAAGTGTGAATGAGACTTCGGATTTTTTTATACTTTTTGTATGATGCCTTTATTGGGTACATATATACTCTTTGTAGGATTTGACCACTTGGTCCTATAATACTTTTACTGACCAAAAAAAAAAATGCCAAATGTGTGGTAACCTTTGGAAGATTTCATCGTCATTCTGTAAATTTTATACTACACTTTTTGATTTCTCATGATTTTTTCAATGATTCACGAAATAAAAGAAATATTGAGATATTTTGCTGGAAAGTGCAAAAATGAGAATGCAATTAGATTTTGTATTGTTAACCTTGTAAAATTTGTGAGAAAATTATGGAGCAAAGGGTTGGGCAAATAAGAAGTGACACATTCGTAGTATCATTGTAGCTGAGATGAGGATGTTGAGATGATTCTGTGGAACGACTAAGAAAGGGAAGGTAAGCAATGAGTATATCCGAGAAAGTTGTAGTAGTCTTAATAGGAAATAAAATAGAAGGAAATTGATTGAGATGTTTTGGTCATGCTAAATGAAGACCTATGTGTTACCTATTAGAAGGTTCGAGATTATGCAAGTTGAAGGGTCCAAAAGGGTTAGAGGAAGAGTAGGACTAGAAAGGACCTGGATGGAATTGATTTAAAATTTTTTTGGAGACACCCAAATTTGCTGAAGAGATGGTTTTTGATTGGTTTGAATGGTGGGAATAGGTTTCGTTTTGCCGAATCCAACTGCTTGAGATAAGACATTATTGTATGGTTTTCAACATTTTCTATTCATAATTTGATACTTCTTGATAAGATTGGCCTCTTCTTTATTTGTTTATTTATTTTTTAATTTTTCGTTCTCATCTATTCCTTGGTATTATAGTAGGTTCGGTTGTACCATTGTTATGAGGTCCCTACAATTGTGTTATTATCTTTTCAATAACATCCAGTTTATATTTATTCACTGTGTTGTGAAGCAATTAATGCTTTGTAATCCAATTATGAATAAAGTAACCACTGTTTTTAGGAATACAACATCCTATATTTCTAAGGTTAGCCAATTGATATTGTCAGTATAACACATTTCCTAGATTGACTCTCTTGTGACCTTGCAGCAAGAATACATACGTGGAATCAGTGCGTGGAATTTTAATTTAGAGGATTTAAAAAATCAGGCTGCCCTTGT
>JAUPMG010096207.1:0-12422 GCA_031762675.1 Pachysandra terminalis
GATTTGTTCGTCGAGGTTGTCCCTAGGGTTTGTCCGTCGAGGTTGTCCCTCGGGTTTGTCCATCGAGGTTGTCCATCAGGCCTCCTTGAATGAGAAGGGATATACCTGCTTGGTGATCCTTCAAGGCAAAGCATAAAAGGTGGTTCTTCGAAGTCTATGGATGTGATCTAAGAATGACTCCCGAGTTAGTAGGTACAGAAAATTCCCTCAAGGATCTTTCCTTGCATAAAAAATACCTTTAAAACGTAAATGTATAGAATAAAATCACTCGAAGTCTGTTCTAGAGAGCAGATATATGTGACTTCGAGGATCGATTGAGATCATAACTATTTGAGGAGTCCATTAGGGGTAGCATGCCCCTAAATACATCCCTCGAGTAAAATGAGGTCCGTCAAGGGAAAAATAAGATTCTCATTCCCTCGGGTGCCCAGAAGGCAACCTGTCGTGGGAACATAAGTCCTTAGTCTTTCGAATACTTTAAAATGGAGGAAATGATGTGTTTGTTGGGTTTGGGACACATGATGCCCCCCACAAGCTGAATTTCAACATGGCAGTTTTCTTGAGAAGCTATCGCCTTTATTGGTGATAAGAACGGTCAGATATCCTTCTGTCGTTTCAAATCTTGACTATTCACCAAACGGTCTAATCATCATACGCAGCTGCTGACAGCTAGCACGTGAAAGGGACGGCTATATAGCCATTACAGCTTTATGGAATAATTCAGTGTGCGCAGCTACATCCAAATCACTTACACGCGCTTATAAAAAAATGTTGCGTGTAAAGTGGGGTTAAATTAACCCGCCTGATCAACAATATGATCAATAGAAACTCATATAAGATATATTGTGGTTGGGTTTTAACCATGTGTTATGTGAATTGTAAATCCTTTATATTTTAAAGAGTTTTTATTTTATTTTATTTTTTGATAATGTAGATTTAATTGAATATCAGAACAGACCATGGTCTTTTGACATAGGCTAGGGGGAGTCTCTATCTATACAAGATAATTATCTATTGAAAATGCATACTTGACTAAAACATGAGCCACCATATTGCCTACTCTCTTAACATGAGATAGGTCAATAGAAGAAAAAACACTCACTAGCCGATGGCTGAGGATCTTCTATGAGTTAGCTCACAGGGGATCTTTGTGGGGCTCACCCTAGGACATGTGTCGGCATATGAGTCAGCTCACAGAAGATCCTCCTAACTGATAGATGTCATCTGCTATAAAATTGGCTCCAAATAATTAAGTCTCATGTTTAGAAATAACATTTATCTAAGTGCTTATGAAAGTTTAGGGGTAAATAGGTGTTTTAAAAATATTATTAAAGTTGTGAAATAGCTTAACACATAAGAGCTTGGGAGAAGATGCTCTCAACAGCTTCTCCTTATGGGTAGCCTTCCTCTAGCGCTACCAAACACATATTTAATTTTAAAAAGTGCTTTTAGAAGCTATAAGCTGCAATAAGTACTGATGACCCCTCAATTTGAATATTCAAATTGGACCAATAAAATGAAGCCATCTGGCATCTCCCGGTCAAAATCTATTTCTTTTCCCGCCTTATGGTCCTTTTTAAGAACATTTGACCTTCAATATCGGATATAGAGACGATTTTGATCCTATTCCGAAACCAAGAATAGACTTTAAGATCTAAACTCGAGATTGGATAGAGACAACTCGATCTTATTCCATATCCGAGAATAGACTTTAAGATCTAAACTCGAGATTGGATAGAGACAACTCGATCATATTCCATATCCAAGAATAGACTCTATGATTTAAACTCAAGATTGGATAGAGACAACTCGATCCTATTCCATATCCGATAGTAAACTTTAAGATGTAAACTCGGGATTGGATAGTGACAACTCGATCCTATTCCATATCCGAGAATAGACTCTATGATTTAATCTCAAGATTGGAACAGACTTTATGATCTGATCACCAAATCCGATAACAATCTCACCAAGAAGGCCTTATAATCTCACAACGATATCATTCCCACATGAGACTATAGCGGCTTAACCCACCCCAAGATGGGCGATTTGTCATTAAAATCATGATCCCGGTCTAACTTCAGTGATCCATATCACACTGATATATAAAAACCCTCGCATGTTGAAGGGTTACCCAAGAAACAATGACATTACTCCAATCAGGGAGCAAAGTAAGACTTCATCCTACATCCTAAGACCTAGAACAAAAGGACTGATTTCGGGGTGATCCAACATCAGGTATAAAAATACCCGAGATCACTTATCGAATTGTAACCGACTCGATATTATGAAACACTACACTTGTAAATCGAGTTAAAATCGTCTTGCTTAAGGAATTATCCTTAGAATATCTCACTCGATGACAATGTCCCGAGCTTCTTAAATCATCTGTATAATAAGACAAAAATTTGGGAAATCAAGATACCTAAAGGAATGGTGGCCCAGAGGGATGTCCCATCAGACCCATGGTGGTTGTTTGCAGTTGACCAGACCCACATGGGCGATGTCACATCAAGGGACTGAGCACAAGGCAGAGATTGCTTGCACACTTGTCTAAGATGATAAGTGACAGTTGAGGTATGGGCCAGGACACGTGGAATCATCCTACCATATCTAGCCCTCGATGACTGACACTTGTCACTTAAGCCTTGTCTGAGAATTTTAGCTATAAAAGTCCTCATTCTCATTGAATAAGGGGCGACACTTAGTGCAATCAAGAATTGACTGACAGATTTGAAACCTCTGACTTGGAAGTTTCTCTACCTTTTGTGCTACCTCTGAACCCATTCATTGGGATCTTGAATCCTCTTTCTTTTAGTTGGTCTTTGACTTAACCTTGAGATATACGAAAACTTCGTATTAGAACGGTCTGTCAAAGGGATAGGCCATTACGAGACAGACGTTTGAATCAATATTTCTCTTTGATTAACCACTCAGGAAATGACACGTGTCATCTTAAATTATCTTGTTAATCTCTTTTGTTAACCAAATTTTGGGGAACAACAGTACTTGAAGCCGGCCAAAGCCTAAGTCTCCTGTTTTATTCTTGATCAATGTCATAGAGCTCAATGGGCATTGCATGTTATCAAATTCGTAAATTTCCTTTTAGCCATTATTGCAATTAGTTCTCCTTTTAGATTGGTCGCAGAGTTTTACCATCTAAAGACTTGAAATGAATGCTGATCAAGTGTGGAGTGTACTACAACTGACATCTGTGTGTTTATGCCTTTCACCATTGTAATAAAAAAAAATATCCTTATTCTCTAGTATTGTATGAAAAGACGTAAGAACCACTGGCCGGGGCAAGACTCAGGAGTCAAGTGATGTTTTACTTTACTACACACTAATTTATGTATGTTTTTCTTGTTATAATGAAGAAGAATAGGGTTATGAATCAGGTCACATAAAACACAATTTTTTAAAGTTGTTAAGGTTTAAGAGACAAATCTTATAACAATATAAATAAAAGAGAACAACTTTTCAATCAATTTTTATAAAGCTATTAATTATTCTCTTTACAATCTTTTCTCTATTTAAAAAAATTATATTTCAACGAAACCCTAAACTATTAGAAATAATTTTAAAAGAATTATGTAAGCAAAAGTTACTAAAACGGGTAAAAAATTTGGGAAGCCGTTTTGAGGGTCTAAACGACTCTAAATAGACGATATGCATCTCACACCACAATATAAATGTAAATCTATAAATCTCTCATTGTTAGCTTTCCAAAATTGTATTATTAACCTAATTTCGACATTGGAGCACAAAGTTATACCTAGTTGAAACCACGGTACGAACGGTGCATCTTATTTTGATCCAACACTTCTACTACATCAGCCTCGCAGACACCTGATCCAGGCGTGTGTGGATCGTTAACAGTATTGTTAAGCAAAAAAGATGTTTTTTAAACGTGGCAGCTTAGGCCTGCCACGTTTAAAAATAGTGTCTTAGCAGGATTGCTCATGTTCTGAGCAAATCAAAGCCACGCTGCCTCATAAAAAACTCCCACTCCGAATTCTTTATAAAAATTCTTTCGCAAAAGTAACTAACTTTTTTTTAAATCAACCATCTTTCGACTTTAGCTAGACAAGATTTGAAAACTCAAAAGCTTCTTCTAACCATTTTTGGGGCTTATCACACAGCTTTTGAAATTTGCACTCTACTTTTACTCTGCCCTTTTCTAAGTTTAGAAATCTAAAGTATATTTCACTGTTACAGAGATTTGAAATGTCCGGAGACTTTTGGCAAATTTCTCTAATCTTTCAAAAGCTTTTTTCAGTGCTTTTGTATGCTTGGCTTTGTTTCTTCGAGCATTGGAAGTGATTCTTAAGTTTAGAAGTGCTTTAACCATAAGCATTAAGGGTTTGGTAAATACGTCTGAAAAGCAATTCTAAGTAAACCGCTTTGTTAAACACTGATTCGAGTGAAGCAGTCAACTCCTCTGCTTCTCCAAAATGAATTTGCGGAAATAAATTTAGTCATTTAAGTGAGACTATTTTATCGTTTATTATTTTATAATACCCATTTTACCCTTTCTTAAATTTTAGACATAAAAACATTTTTTAAATACACTTTTACCAAACTCTCTTTTCATCTCAAACAGTTTTTACAAAGCACTTCATAAGGACCAACTGTGAAAGAATTGCTTCTCCTTGTAAAAAGCAACGACAAAGATGGCCTGAGCATCATAAGTAATTGCTATTTCGTGTGGTTTGCTTTCTCCAGATGGATAAGACTTCAGAGTTCGTAGAGCTTATTTTACTGTAGAAAGACATAAATATGTGAGGAAAGATGAACAAAACTGGAAGGTTTCATTGTTGGACATCAAAGTGAATCTTCTTTTGGAGAAGTGGAGATTTTCTTTGGAAGAAGCTGTCAGGTTATTGTACTTATAGATCTCTTTATTTTCTAGTTTGGATTGTTTTCCAGATACCCAATTTGCTCAGGTCGGCCTTGAAGTTGAGGTGAAAAAATTGTCCTTTTGGTATCTTTGGAAAAACAGAAGAGATGGGAAGAAGAGAACAAAGCACAACGAATTTATTCAATTCTTTTCACTTAACAGAGACAAAATTCCACTTCTGAAACATGAAAACTTATAATTTTCCTATTTGGCTTCATTGCATAGAACTCTGAAGAACCATAAGACCCAAAAGCTGTTGGAAAAGAAAAATAAACAAGACTAAGAAGAAATCCACTACACAAAAGACACACTTTGCGTGGTGATTCGGCAAATAATGCCTATTGGCCAATTCTATTATTCTCCAAAGCTCAAAAAAAAATGTGTTATATGATAAATACCTTGAAATTAGAGCTAAACATAATAAAAAATAAAATTATTATTATACCCCTAGATCCAGAGTTGATAACTTGATCATCATTACTTCCTGAATGCCTAAGTCTCCACATAACAGCAAAGTCTATAGTATATTTGCAGCTTAATTGATTCAAGAAATCGATTCTTATAAATCTTTCCCCATATATTCCAATGGAAATTCCCATATTGAAGTGGGTGAAAAAAAAAATCTTCTTCTCATTTCCACTTCTCTTCAAATATAAAATGGATTGTTCTCCATTTAGTAAAGTAGAAAAAGAAAAAAAAAAAAAAAAAGAACAGCATCAATAATTGTTTATTATCGAGTAATTTGGATTTGAAAACCAGAAAGGAGTGGAAGATAATCTTTCAAGTACCCATTTTTCCTGAATTCTATCACGAAAGAAGGTCGAAAATTCTGTTTCAAGGAAGTAAAATTTATTGATTATATAAGATTATTATACAATTCAATTATGGAAGAAGAAATTTTTTTTACAGACGGATATCAGTAAGATCAAACCAGATTTGCTCAAACACCTTAACAATCAGGTTATGATACTCATCCGAATTCAACGAAAGGTAACAGGCAAGAAGCTCTTCCAAATCCTTCGATGCTCTGATATTATTCTCCACTATCATTTCCACCATTGAATCCCTGAAATCTCTCCGTGGATCACACGATGATTTCACGACTGCCATACTCTCCAACAGGCTCATCCTCCTCTGCGACCTTGAGCCCATCGTCGACGACACGCTTTTCCGACCATAGGCTTGAAGCTTCCTGCTTGCTAGTCTCGGAGAGTTTGCTCTGAGCTTCAGTCTTGGAGAATTCATGGAAGATTTCCGAACAGGAGGACTAATCCTCTGTTCCTTCACAATCTTAACAGAAACAGAGTCTTTTCCATTTCTCTCTTCCAATTTAGCAGAACTTCTTCTTCTTAACTTAGATGGTTCGGTGGGGTTTCTCTTCCTGATATCCCGGATCACGTCGTTGAATTGCACAGGCTTGGTGAGAATCGGAGGAAGCTCGAGCTCAGAAATCGAATCGAACCCATCAAAGTTCTTAAATTTCCTATCGAAAGAACTTCTAGTTCTATCCACGTCGATGATGATATCAGTAGTTGAGGAACTGACTCTGCATCTGCAAGAGCTGCTGGACCATGATGGGTCAGTAGCAGAAGCAACAGGGTCCGACCCGAATTTGGAATTGGGAAGGAAGGGTTCATGTAGAACAGGCTCAGGGGAAGTGTCAGAGTAGTTGTCAGGAGAAGAGGAATCATCAGACTTGGTCCAGACCGAGTTTAGAGTAGCGTGACAGCTACAAACGGCGGAGACAGAGGAGGTGACGAGCTTGGGAGAGGATCTGATGGTGGTGGTGGTGGTGGCTCTTCTTTTGGGTCTTCTCTTGGATGATTTTCTGGGTGGGTCAGGGAAATGGATGTCCGAAACTTTCGGGTTAACAGGAGAACTGTAGAATCTATCAGATGTATTGGATTCTGTTGAGAAATAGTAAGATTGTCTTGGGCGAGAAAGGTTTGGTTGCTGCATTGGTTGGGTTGGTTCTGGCTGTTTCTTTGTAATGGGGTGAGAGGTGTTATGGTTTCTGGTTCTTCCCATGTCCTTGAGCTTGTAAAACCAAGCGTTTGGCATCATATCTGATAATCTGAACCTGTAATTACCCATCAAAAGATAAGACTCTTCTGATAAACAGAAAACCTATCAGGAAATCACTCTCTGCAGACTCTTTCCTATTTGTTTTTTTTTTTCTTGGTAATCTCTCTCTCTCTCTCTCTTTCTCTCTGCAGATTCTTTCCTATGATAAAGAGAAACTTGCAGGAAACCTCTCTCTCTCTCTTTCTCTTTCTCTTTCTCCTCCTGCTTTTTCAGTGTTGTTTCATGCCTGTGGGTTTATCTTTATGGGCGTGAGAGTTGGAAGATAAATAGAGAGAGAGAGAGATTGTGGAGATGGGGTCCATTTAGAGATTGGGGATTAAAGGTTATTATGGGGTCCACGGAGAGAGAGAGAGAGAGAGTTTGGATGTAATTCTACCAGAGAGAGAGAGAGGAGCATTTTCACAATCCTACCAAAAAAAAGTATTTTCACAGAAAAAAAAAAAAAAAAGAGAGATTTCCTTTCTACCAAAAAAACAAGGGTGATTTCCTTTAGGCTGTGTTTGGATGAGAGTGGACCATGTGCCGGTGGTAGTTAGGTGAGGGCAGGTGCATGCGAAATACTATTTGCCATGTTAGTTAAATTTGTGGGAACAAAAAACAAAAGTATTTTAGTTTTTTTTTCTTTCATTTACTTGTGCGGGTGGCCAATAGAGTGTTGCCCGCACTCACCCGCAGGGTAAGGCCACCCGCACCTGATCCACTGCGGTGTTTGGATAGCCGAAAATGCAGGAAAGATGACTTTTCTGTATAATGTGTGTGTTTGGATAACCAGAAAGTATGGATCTCACAGAAAGTTTTTCAGTCAAACTCCTTTGACTGAAATAAAACGTCCCTTTTTTTTATTTTTTGACTGAAAACACAAGACTTTGTGAGAAAGAAAAACAAAACGGTGAGGGGAACAACACATTCTCAACCTTACCCTTCACATCAAAGAATCAATTTTTATTATTATCATTTATTTTTTTTTTGGTAGATTTATAAAGAAAAAAGTAAAAAACTATCACTTTTTTTAGAGGTTTATAAAAAAAATAAAAAATGAAAAATCCCTCCTTTTTTTTTTTTTTTCGCTTATCATTTTTAGATGATTGTAGTAGTGTCTACTTTTTTTTGTTCTTTGTTTTTTTACATGGTTGTAAAAATCTATTTTTTTTAAAAAAAATACTAATATATATATATATAATGCTATACCTAATTTATCTTTATTTTATTAAAAAAAAAACTCATTTATACAAGTAAGAGAAAAATAAGTCGACGAAAAACTTTTCTCATTCATTTCTGTTAATCAAACATCAAAATCAATATTTTTTCATTTTTTTGAGACAACTACATAGCTTGGAAAATCAAATTTTACCTTCCTACAGCTATTACTTTCCTAACTAGTTTTTTTGACACTCTTGGCAGCCAACGGAGCCTTACCAAAACAAAAACAAAAAATAAAAAGAGAGAGAGAGAGAGAGAGAATGATTGTGGAGGTGGGGTCCACGTAGAGATTGGGGATTAAAGGTTTATGAGGTCCAGGGAGAAAGAAAAAGTTGGGAAACAAAGAGAAAGGAGAATTGGTGTGATTTGGGTTTTTTTTCTTATTATTATGAGATTAATGATGCATAATCACCAACAGCTCAAAAGTCCTAACTCAGCTTTTGATTTTTTTAGCATAATTATTAGGTGTTGTTTAATTTGGTAAGCAATGATTACATATCTTTTTGTCTGTAGGTGGGGTTTTGCCATGTTTTCATGCTATGTCTAATCATGATATTCTATGCCTTTCCTACCCTGCTCAGGTCAGTTGGTCGGTTCTGCGCATGCCTTGAAGTAGGGGTGTCAATTGGTTCGGTCTCAACCAAAATCCAAAAATCAGTTTGGTTCGATTTGAAAAATAAAAAATCGAAATAATTCGGTCCAATGTTTAGTCAAGACTTCAATTAAACCAAACCAAATCAAAAATCGCATCGAACTAAAATCAATATCCCTAAATCGGACCAAATCAGTATCCCTAAATCGAACCAGACTTTGAGTTTACAAATCCATTGTGTGTGTATTTATATGTGTATTTATTATATAAAATATCATTAATTTTATCAAATCAAACCAAAAAAAACCAAAACTTTTAGTTTTTATTTCGGTTTTTGGTTTCGATAAATATAGTTTGGTTTGATTTTCAATTTTATAAATCTGTTTGTATTTCAGCTTGCTTCGATTTCCGGTTTAGTTCAATAAATCTTAATTTGACTGAGGTTTAGCCAGTAAAATGACCGAATTACACCCCTATTTTGATGTCGAAACTTTCAACAAAATCGCCTTTACCTTAACCGAAATAATCGGTTACCAATATCATTGTTGTCTATGTAGCAGTATGCCGCTGGTATCATTAAAAATGTCATAGACGATTTTTTTTCATTTTTTAGTAGATGAGATGTGTCGCCCAACCTTTATGACGTGTTGACTAATTTGCCATATCATCACTTTAAAATTATCTAGTTTGTATGTGAAATTCGAATACTTTAACTACTTGGCAGAGTTAATTTCTTTTTTTTTGGTCTTAACCACGTGATGTCCCCACACCCACTTAGGTGTGGAACTAATCCACGTTGGGGATGAGAGCAATAAAGGTAAACTCTTGGTGACAAGTGCTTTTAGTGGGATTTCTACTCTAAACGTACCTCCGGGGAGATGCCCACTAGAACCCAATTTGCTACCAACTGAGCCACACATCGGTGGTGGCAGAGTTACTTTCAACAAATAGCTTGATAAATTCTGAAATAATTTTATTATGATTGTTACCAGCACTTGTCACGGGTCTCCGTCAAATCCAACTCTTTTGCCGATTGAAGGAAGCGTATGCGGCCAATATAAAACCTTACTTAGATTTACACGTAAGAACTTGGCTGTGTTTGATCCAAGGAATTGAAATTAAATAAAAACTTGATTTTATTCCATGCGTGTCCCAATCACACGTATGAACTTGGCTGTGTTTGATACAAGGAATTGAAATTAAATAGAGATTTTGTTTTATTTCATGCGTGTCCCAATCTTGAAACAAACATGGGCTGAACTTATATAGGCCGAAAATAAGCCTAGCTAGCCCAAACAAGCAATGAGTTGAGATGACAAGTCCTGTGCGGCCATTGACTTCAGCTAAAATTAGTAATCCATGTTAATTATTCTGTTATGACGCTCCACCGGAAAAATATTCCGGTTGTTAGACTGGTCCAACTCGAGACAACCGATAATTTGGTTGCAATAGCCATTGCATTTGGCAGGTGTTAGGTTTCTGTGTGAGGCTCCACCGGAAAATTTTGTTATCATTATTAGCCTTACAACTTCACCCTAGAATTTTGGGTTGATTTGTGTTTGGTTAGGTTAATTTTGATTGATGTCCTTTACTTTTATAACAAGGAGTTTCTTTATAAATATTAGAAGTTTAGAATCTTTAGATGAGTTGTTATAAACCCTTAAATTCTACTATCATATATTATTAATCGGGTTAATTTAATTTGGGTTTCAGGTCGGATTACCCAAAGCCCTAATGGCTTAATCCCAAATCGAACTGAATTAATACGGATTGCTTTTTTTCAATCCATAACTGATCCAAAGTGATATAAAACCCAACCTAAACCAATCTAAAGTCGGGTTGGATCGATTTAGGTTCGGATTAGTCCGACCCAAGTTGCACCCCTACCTATATATGCTGCTCTAGGGGTCTCTCGATCAGTTCCTAGCTCCCATGATTTAAATCTCACTGTTTAGCAAAATTAACAAACAAAAGCGTGTTTTTGGAGAGGATTTTCATAAATAAATTAAAGAAAATGAAATTCATGAAAGCATGTATATATTTTCAATCCATTAACATTAAAATCAACCTTACATGTTTGATTTCGTATCACAAAATATAAGAAAGAATATTGTAATCTCTGACAGATTGACACAAGAAGTTCTTGTATTACAAACCCAGATTCCTATGGCTAAAACTCTCTCTATGTCGTCCTTTTTCTGTGAAATCCAATTGGATTCGTATTTACATGTCTAAAAAAAAGTCTTCAAAAATAATAACCAACAAAAACCAGTAAGAGATCGAAAGAAAAAGATTTAAAGCTGAATTTTGGTTCTAGTTGTTCATGTTATTGGTCCCTTTGCTTGGTCCGGATGGTGGCACTGTCCCCTTGGGAAGAAGATTGAGTACCATAGTCCTATACTTGCCAACAATTTTGGGTGAGTCTATGTGATCACATGGAAGATCATGCTGAGTAATATACTCCATCGGAATTGTGTTCAATGCAAGATTCAGGCTTGGTTCTGTTGCGGCGGCGACGCCTCTTAGGTTGAAGTTGAACCCATTAAGAGGTCTGGTGGCGGAGGAAGCTTGGGTCATGATCAGAACAAGGAAGAAGATTCCGGTGAGATGGCGGAGCTGATTCAAACTCTCCATTACAGAAGCAAACGGTGGAAGTTCTCAAACGCGATTAGGAAGAGAAGAAGAAGCTGAAGGCAGGAAGAGATCAGAATTGGCGATGAAGATTGAAGAGTAAGTAGAGGAGTTGGTGTGTATTTAAGATGGATAAGAGTCGTTAACTCGTTAAGTTTCTAACCGAGAATTGGTCAAGTTAAGTTTCTAACTGAGAATTGGTCAAAGCTGAAAGTTCTATGTATTGGCTAAGGCCGACTTTGACTTTTATTTTTTATTTTTTATTTTTTATTTTTTTTTCAAAGTTTTTATCAGCTAATGTCGCCGTGGATACGCGTCGCCGGTCGGTGCAAGCAGAGGAGGCACGCAAAACCCTTGTCACGTTCGCAAGTGTGTCACACATGTAATAGAGGAGAATAGTAAGTCGTGTCGGTGATATTGGGCCCGGCACAGCCAAGTCCAAGAAAAAGCATTAACAAACATAATTGGCAAATAAATTTTTTAAAAAGCAAGTGTGTGAGGTAGAATTTCTGATAAGTGTCTTTTCAAGTCTTTGATTGAGAGGAAAAAGTGTTTTCTCTAATATTATTTTATTATTATTATTTTTTTTTTATCCAAATCTGAGTTTTCAAACATTTCCTGATAAAATAATGTCAACGCAAGTGAAACTCTACTCGCTTTCTTTATAATTATAAAATAGGGTCCCGATCCGACACGGTCAACACGTTTCAACCGTGTTGATGTAAGCACTTTCTTTAGCTCAAGAAGTTATGATTTTAACTAACTATTCATTATAATATGTATTCAATTACGCTAGCGGGAATTGAGGGAAATCCTTCCTGCAAAAAAATAAATGGTAGTTGGGGGTAAGTAGGCAGGACTCAGTAGTCATGCTAATGCAAATTGCCGTTACTATTTCGTCTTTATGGCATATATATATATATATATATATATATATATATATATAATTGTTAATAACAAAACAGATTAACCAAGAATATGGAGAGAGTATAGCAATGAGGTGAGGAAAAACAG
>JAUPMG010096218.1:0-12421 GCA_031762675.1 Pachysandra terminalis
CCTTAGATTCCCTATACTCTTTCAAAATTGGCAAGAGTAAGGACCGACGTGATCTATTCCTAGATCCGATCCTTACACATTGCAAGCAGATTTCTGCTACTAGGAGTTGGTACTCTTACATGGATAACTTTGGTAACATGATCTCTCTTTTATCATAATCTTCTAAACTGTCTTAAGATCCTACTTCATGTGTCTACTTCCTAGTTTAGGAAGTGTGAAAAAGCATGGAAATATGAGATCAGAAATTAACACACATGAAAGTCTAGGAGTTGCTCCAATTAGGGGCATGGTGTAAAGGATCATCCGATTCAACTTGGGATTGGCTCGGGTCAAGTCGCGATCCCAAGCCGATCCCTAATTTGTTAACAATTCTCTGACTCTGTCCGAAACTGAGTCAGATCGTCCGATCCAGACAATCTGATTTGGTTTAGGACGAGTCAGATTGGACGATCCAATATGGATTGTCAGGAAAAAAATTTCTTTTTAAAAATAGTAATGAAAAAATTGGGCCATGTTTTGGATCGGTATCCCGAGTTGGATCGTTGGGACGATCCCCGATCGGATAACGAGTTTAATCACCATGATTAGGGGGGGTTTGTCAATTAAGATGATTTGGGCATTGATACAAACCAGCAAAGATCAATGACAGTGATTCATGCCTAGTCTGGATTTTGGAGAAGGAAACATATTCAATGGGCTCGTCTTCAAGGGACAGCTTTAAATCCTCTTATTTTGGTTCTCTCTGAGGGAAACCAGTTTCCTCCTAATTCTCAGAGAGAAGTTTGTTGACAAAATCATTAGATAATTATCTATAAATGTTTCTACGATTTAAATACAAGAGGATAATTGAAAATACATGAAACAACTCACCATCTCCTTAAGACTCCTACCACGTCCGAAAAATTACCTTACATAACACAATAACTCCCAACTTTCTAACGTAACACTACACCTTCCTCATTCTCTTAGTACTTTGACCACTGCTTGACACAGAGATAACAATTAAACCACTCAACACATATAAACTAAATAACACATCCTTCCATGCGATAACCACGTACCCACTAGTCTTTTGCAGGTTGCTAAAAATTAGGAAATTAGGTACGTATTAGACAGCCATGGAGGAATTAGTTGGTGCTTGTTGCAGGCAAGGGGTAGGCTGAACAAGGTGTAGATGACTGTGTCCATTAACTACAATATAGGGAGAATAACTAGCCAGCGAATTGTTTTGCAAATCAAGGTTGTGACACGGAATGCAACGGAGTTTTTTTTTACCACGCAGCTGACCTCACATATAAAGCTAAGGCCATCAGACCTAGGGTATGTGAGATGAATTTCGGGTTTTGATGCAAACAGAGATATGTATCTTTTTTCATTTGGGAAAAGAGGTTTTCGAAATCTAAGATTCCTATGTTGTTATAATTATGTATCTTTATATTGATTGGTTGGACTTACAGTCCAAAATTCATGTTGCCAATTCTATACTGGTTGAGAAAAGGTAATATTGATGATGATGAAGAGTGCTGAGACGATTGCTCATCTATATCCAAATTGATGATGTTAGGGAGGTCCGGTGCCAACTTTGTTTCCCAGATCTTGGAGCTTGGATGCGTTATACCAAAGTCCATTAGTCAGAGGCTATCCCAGTGGCATGCTGTAGGCCTTGGGAAGACGGGTGGATTCATTTGCATTTTTTTTTTCAAGTTATCATGTGCTTCATTTTGGGGCAGAGAAGCGAAAGGTTTTTCAACAATACAAGATTGAACATTTGAGCGATCGTTGAGAGTCATGGTTATGTTGGCAGATTGTGCTTGCATTGCATAGATGTTTTGAGGTTTATCAGTTACGTAGATTGAGAGACTAGAGATCATTGATTTGGTCCTTGCCCTTGGTAATGAGTTTGTTTTAGCAGGTCTAGGTTGGAGATGATTAAACAGCTAGCAGCGTTTGCTCGTTATGTAATCCAGGCTCATCAGGGATAGGTGGCACAGTCTGAGACCACTCAGGTCTTATTAATCATGCCTTTCTTGGACCAATTGGGGAAGGGACCTCAATCCAAGCAAAATTGCATACCCTTGTGATGGGTCTTAGGGAGGCAAGGTCTTTGGGTTAAAAACTCAAGGGGATTATACCATATTATCAATTCATGGATGAAGAGTCATTGTTTGTGATCTCAGAGGTTTTCCCACACGGTTTAGTTAGTCCTGGTCTTGGTGTCTATTATGAACCTCTCATTGTCCAAGGTGCTGAAAAAGCTAAAGTGAGATAATGTTCAGAGGAGTACCGAGGATGTGATGGTGGGTGGGGGTTGCTATTTGTTCCTTGTAACTTCTACTGCGGTTGGCCTGCTGGCCTGCTTGTACTGTATCTTTATCTTCTTTCTAATAAAATGATGCTGTTATTAAAACATTACAATCGAAATCTGGGAGGTCTAAAATAGTAAAATTTTATATCACTCTCAAAGTGAAAAATTATTGATAGATATGACAAAGGACAGATTTTTGGATTTCTGACGTAGGTTGATTATATTCTTGTTTGATGAATTCTGAAAATTGCCAAGAATATCATCTCTCATTCTTTCTTTTCTTCGTGCCTTACCTCTCAACTAAATCACAAATTGAGTGGTAAAGGTGTTAATTTATTTGGGATCAACTTGTATAAGTATTAAAATTGTCTGAAATTAGAAACATGACGAAATGAACCCGTAAACTGTTTTGAAAATTGACCAAAGTTCTTAAATGTGTGATACTGATGATGGTTGCTTGACATGATACTTTGGTTGATTGTACTAGTTCAAGTCTGTTGTTCTGAACATGAAAATGGCTGAAACAATGTCAATCCTGATTTAAGCATCTTGTCATGAAGACTAGGCATGCCACGGTTCTCACTATAGTTGCATTGCACTTTAAATGGGTAGGGTACAGGAGGGTTATAGTGATGTGGAACGCTTCAACGGTCCCAACCCACTTGTTAATGTATTTGGGCCTAAATATGCCTAGTTGGACCCGCTCGTGGATTAACCCATATGTCGGGTCCAAGCCCATTGGTGTTGACCTTCATGGCTTAACCCATATGTCAGGTCCAAGCCCATTAGTTTTGACCCACAAGATTTCCTACAGACCCATGGACCCAACCATATTAGCAACAATAGTAGTAGATAATTAAGACTTATTTGACTACAGTTTTAGTAGATAATATGTTAAGATGAGAATAGGTTTAGATAAGGATTATCTTTATATTTAGATAGGAACCATATCGTTATCTTTTTATAGTTTGATTGAAGTAGGAAATTGTTTGCAGGTAGGAAACTTTTCTTATAAATAGGGACGAAATCTCTCTTTTGAAATGGACAGGATCAAATTATTGTTTCGTACAATTTGTGTTATCGAGGTGAGACTCTTCGTCTTCATTGTAGGGGTTAGATTTCATTGTCAAGCTCTTGCTTCAGATTGGTGAGACTCTAATCTGTTCAACGTCGTTTTTTGGTAAAATCAATTTATTCAAGGTACTGACAGTGAGATTCTGTCAAATTATCCTTCTTCCATATTATTCCTTTTATTTATTTTAAATGAGATTCTGTCAGATTATCGTTCTTCCATATTATTCCTTTTATTTATTTTATTATACTTGAAGGTTGTGTTTGGAACATTAGATTTTGAGAGAAAAGAAAAGAAAATGTTGGAGAAAGCACTTTCTTCTGTTTGGTTGAAGAAGGAAAGAGTTGGCGATAGAGATTTGGAAAGAAAATAATTTGAAAATTATTCACTTTTGGGATCAAAACTTTTTTCCCCAAAAAGGTAGATATTTTGAAAGAAAAGAAAATAAGGTAGAGAGCACTCTCCAACACTTCAACTTACAACATATCTTGTCAATCCTTGGTGGCTAATCAACGTTACCGAAATATATGAAAACCCATTGGAAAGTCGTCAGAATTTAATTTTCTTTTCTTTGTATGTTTCGTCTTAACCAAACACTTTCAAAGAAACACTTATCATTTCTTTTTCTTTTCTTATCCTTTTCTTTTCTTTCCTTCTAAATCCAAGGTTCCAAACACAACCGAAGAGATTGTGTTATCCTGCATCAATTAGGTATCATAACAAGTCCATATCCTTGGAGTGGAGTGTCCATGGATGTCGTAGTGATCTAAATCGAGAACAACAATTTTTATTTTTTTTTGATAAATCATGAGATTATATTAAAATAGAAGATGAAGAAATACAAACTCCATGACTTATATGGCTCAAACTAAAGCATGGAATGAAGGAAACCAAGGCCTCCAAAATACAGGATAACCAGCCCAGACAATAAGCACCGTCAATACTGATGACCCGACATTTTGTAAATTCAAAATTAACCAATAGCTGAATGTCATGTGGTATGCCTTGTGGCCCACACAAGTTTAACCCTCCCTGGGATTGGAAATGTCCCTCTCGTAAGCAATCGCCCGGGGTTTGTGTTGTAAGACCAAAGGGAGGGTTACCAGGGGGGAAACTTCTTCCTCCCCAAACAACCAGGACAATGGTTTCATGATTGTTGGCTATAGGGCCTAACCCACCCCGAGATGGGCTAACTCATCATCAAGCTGACCACCTTTAAAGGGTCTGGATGGGTTGATCACCTTCAAATGATCCGGATGAGGGTGACTCCCCTTGACAATCAAGAAAGGGCCTAACCCACCCCGAGATGGGCGAATTCGTCATAAGGGCCTAACCCACCCCAAGATGAGCTAACTCGTCACCAGGATGACCACCTTCAAAGGTTAGTATGGGCTGATCATCCTTCAATGATCCGGATAGGGATGACTCCCATCATCAGTCAGGATCAGGCCTAACCCACTTCGAGATGGATGAATTCGTCATCTGACACCGGATGTCCAGACATAGTCACTCAAAGGAACCAGTTTTCCGAGATTGGATGGGCCGAGTCCAACCCTCGGGAGGACCGAGTAAGTAATATCATAGATTACCACCGGTTCCCTTCATGTGTGGATACATAGCCCCCTACCAAGGGGAAGGATCGCCCCAGGAAAAGAGGCGACTTATGTAAAAGGAAACGCTTAAGTATTGCAAAGTCGTCACTGTATTTCGGGCCTCGAGTGGAAATCGATACTCGAGTTAAAATCAACTCGAAGTTGTTGATCTTGACAAAGACGTAAGTCTCTTTGAACTCCGCTTTGGGGAATCACGCTTTGGCAGGTCTTGGCACAACAGCGTGATACCCACTTGGGATTCGCATTTCGGATCCCTTTATGGGAGATCACACCGTTGCAGACCAGGTGTGCGTACAAGGCTCCGACTCGTGGTTGACATTCCAAGCCTTTTCTCATGGGTAATCGTCCTATGACAGGTTTAGCATACTTTCGTGATTCTAACTTGGGGTTCCCACCCCTCGGTTCCCAATATTTGCATGTTAAATGGGGGTGAGGAGAATATTGAGAGACCCTTTAGGAATGGAAGCCCAGAAAGAAAGTCCTGCTGACCTACATAGGTGGGACAAATCTACATGGATGGTCTCGGGGACCGGATGAGCTGTAGGGGATACCTATCTGCTCTCTATATGGTGACAGGTGTCCTCCATCGCCCTTGGATGGGCGACACTTGTCATCCATATGGGGGGTTTTGACCAAGGGTTTTGGCTATAAAAGCCCTTATTCCTGTTTAAGAAGGATCCGAAACTTGGACTTGGAAGTTACCCTCAAGATCCTGAGCACTCAGAGATCTTCTCTATGGAATCACCAAGATCCTCTGCAACTCTCCCTCTTTGAACGTTCCTAGGGTTGTTTCTTTGACCCCCGGCATCCTCCCTTCTTTTGGCACTTTTCCAAACCTTAAAGGAAACCTTGTGCCGGAACGGCTCATTCGTGGTTTAGGCCGGTGCGAGATAGGTACTCAAACTAAGCAACCCAAGTTGGTAAGTTGTCCAGGTGCTGACACCTGCCCATTTTAATTAGTATTAACCTCTGTTAGATGGATTCGGCAGAACCTTGCCCGAATCCCGTGTCCATACGTGTGGACACGGATTCCGACACAGACTCGCCACTGATTCGCCCAGATTCGTCTGTTCGCCCAATCCAGTATTTAAAAAAAAATCGAAACTAAATCACAGAAAAAAGTGAAGAGAGAGAGAGAGATCTCACCCAAAAAAAAAGAGAGAGAGGTCGAGATCCCAGCAAAAAAAAAAAAAGAAAGAGACCGAAAGAGAGAAGTCGATAGAGAGAGAGAGAGAGAGAGAGAGAGAGAGAAGCCGAGAGAGAGGGGAGAAGAAGCGTACCTTTTCTCTAACGCGCATGCAAAGCTTTGATGCAAATGCAGAGACGAGCAGAAGCTGAGAAAGCTCGGAATCAGATCAACGTCTTCTCTAATTTTTGCCATTGAAGAAAAAAGAAGAGAGAGAGATGAGCTTCGAAGCTGAGTGATTGAAGAGAGAATGTTGGCAAAAGAGGAAGACCAGTTTATTAAAGAAGGAACATTTAGGTCAAAAGACCTAAATAACCTTGTTCATAAAATCAATTTACATTATATTTTTTAAATTAACATTCAATCCTTTAAAGTTATAAAAATTATAATTAGTACTTTATTTATTAACAAAATAATAAAATTGACTCTAATAATATTATAAATAATATTAATATATTTATATTATTTACATTAATAATTTTTTTTAAAATCAATTAATATGTTTATATTTTAAATTATTCATTATACTTTATATTTTTATGTTATATTTGACTATATAATAAAAAAATATTTAAATATATAGACGTGTCCTCGAATCCTATTTTTTATGATTTGCTGAATCCGACACCTCGTACCCGTGTCAGACTCCGACACACGTACCCGTACCTATGCAACATAGGTATTAACTAATCTTGTTTACTTACCATTTTGGGGATCAACATTTTTGGCGACTCCACTGCGGAACCTATTGTGTTTCCCATTATCTTTGTATTTGATCCATTACTTTAGTGTTTCTAGTTGCTGTTAATTATCTTCACACGAACCACTTCCCGGTGGTCATGATGCAAATTTTCCCCCTGAAGGAATTCAAGGACAGCCTACTATCGGCGACCCCAAAGGCCATCATCCGAGGATGGAACCAATTCCCCCCGCCGAGGTCCCAGCTCCACCTTGCGAGCCTCCTCTCCCGGCTCTCCAGCCTTTAACCACTCTACACATGAGCCATCCCGGCCCTGACGTTTCCATCTCCTCTCTTGCTGAAGTATTGTGGCTCATCTAGCAGTAGTTTATGGTCTTGTCAGCCCAACAGAATGTCAATCAACAGGCTACCGCTCCTCAAGCGCCTCGACAACCGTCTACGCCCCAGGAGGAGGCAGCCAGGCCCACGGTGGAGCCTGCCCTTGTCGAGCCGCTCCCTCCTAGGTTGATTTTGCCACCTTTAACGCCCACACTGTCTTCTGTTGCATACACCCCCACCATTTCCCGTCAACACTACTCCACCACATGACCTTCCCCCATTTGCTACCATGGCCGATGCCGTGGCCTTGTTACGGAAGTCTCGCTTTCGAGACTTGGATTGGGCTGACAACGACTTTCATCCTCGCTACCCGTCCTCGTTGCTCCAGAAACCGTATCCTAAATACTATGTTAGTCCCAAATTCTAGAAGTTCACCGGTCAGACCAGTAACGTGAAAGAGCATATTAGTCGCTTCATCGAGGCACTTGGGCCCCATGCTTCGGATCACGATCTTCGTTTGAGGGAATTCTCCAAGTCTTTATCCGAGAAGGCCTACACCTAGTATAACAACCTCGGGTCAGGCTCGGTGTACACCTGGGAAGACATGGCTTCTCCTTTTTACAAGAAGTTCTTCGTCACCGAGGAAGTCTACACTATCGTAGAACTCAGCCAGGAACTTCAGGGCCCTACGGAGGATCTGGTGAGCTATGTGAAGAGGTTCAAAGGCCTTGTGATGATTTGTAGTGACTCTAAAGAAGAATCTCGGTATGTCGAGATGTGCATGATTGGGATGGTTCCGGAATACAGGATCTACCTTGAGAACCACTCTCGAGCTTCACCCGCTTGATTGAGGCGGCCCAAAGGATGAGTCTCTCGGTAGTTCTCCCTAGCGCGGCTAAGATGCCGTTTGAAAAGAAGAGAGGGGCCGAGAAGACGACACCCCGAAGAGGGGGAAGAAGAACAGAAGAAAGTTTGACCGCCCCATTCCCCCAATGTTAGATTGTTCCCCTGTCTAGCTTGATGTCTTGTTGGAAAGTAGGATTAGGGACAATCGGATCGTTTTGCCCATGTGGAAGAAGAGTTGACTGCCCAAGATACGAGGGATCTCCAGTACTGCAAATACCACAGGCATACGTACCACTGGACCTACGATTGCTATGCCTTGAGGAGAATTTACAAGGCTAGGGTGGCAGATGGAGAGGTTGACCTTCAACCTGAGCAGGTGCATACCGACCCCTTTCCCGACCACAAGGGTAAGGGAAAAGAAGTTGTTAATGTCATCTTCTCTTAGGTAGAAGGGGGGACGATTGCTAAGAGTAGGCCGGTGCCGTCCAAGATCCAGTACCTCGAGAAGAGTCTCGGGGACACTGGCTTTTCGAGGCAAGAGCAAATTGCCATACAGGCCTATGCCCAAAGACTGCCGTTGTTGAAAGCCGAGCAGGCTTGTGCTGTTGATATCGCAGAAGATGGCGTCATCACGTTTGGCAAAGAAGACATGACGGTCGCGAATGAAGATCACCGTCGAGCCCTGTATCTGAACTCTATCTTGCAAGGTATGGACGTTCGAAGATCGTTAGTCAATGCCGGGTCTTCCTTGAACATTATTCCTATTAGCATCCTGAAAGCTATTGAGGTCTCGGTGGATAGGATCGTCCCCCAAGCCATAAGGATTTACGGGTTTGACGCGCAAATCCAGTGCGGATTGGGTCATGTAACCCTTGAGCTCTAGATAGGGCCATACAAACATCCCACTCTCTTCCATTTTCTAGACAACAGTTTCAACTATCACATCCTCCTCGACCGGCCTTGGATCCATTGCTATCGTCTCGTCCCCTCCACGTTCCACTAGTGTTGCAAAGGGTTCAAGAAGGGATGATGGTATGACTGGTCATCGACCCTTAACCGTTTGATGAAACCGAAGTTCACTTGGCGGACGCGGCCGAGTACAATGATCTGGTCCTTGCAGGCGAGTGTTAGGTATCCCTGCCTCAGGGAATCCCTACCAGCTTGGCCTGTTGTACAAGCAGATCCCAAGGTCGTCCTGCTGGAACCCGGGCCATCGAAGAGAAAGTTGAAGGAAGAAAGGAAGAGAGAGTAGAAGAAAGAGGAAAGCGAGAAGTTAAAGAGGCCCTCCGAGGCCGCCATGACCGAATCCGCATCTAGGGCCTGGTGAACAAGGGTGAAAGTCGGGAACGGGCAATTTATGTACAAGCTGTGGACCGAGATTGATGAACCGAAACCAACGTCTCTGGCCTGGAAGTCTGGTTTGAAAGGGGGTAAAGTTTTCAGAACCCATCCATTGTGTTGAAGACTCCGAAGATAGCGGCAATGATAGCGAATCCTTCACAACTGATGTCCTCAAAGTCAGTCACGACATTCGAGATGAACTGGAGCACCTCGAGGACGGTGTCAGACGGTCCTCGAGACCCTAAAGGAGGTGAATCTAGGAAATGATGAAGACAAGCGAGTAACTTTTGTAAGCTCTAACTTATCTTCTGAGGAGAAGTGTAACCGTGTGTGCTTGATGAAGGAATACAAAGACGTCTTTGCTTGGTCGTATAATGAGATGTGTGGTTTGGATCCTCATTTGGTCACACATAGACTTCACTTGTCTCCTGATGTTAAACCAATCAAACAGCCCGCTCGGATATTCGAACCCGAGATACAACTTCAGATAAAAGACGAAGTAGAGAAGCTCTTGAAGGTCGGTTTTATTAAACCTATACAACACCCGGTGTGGTTAGCAAACACAGTCCCAGTCAAAAAAAAGAACGGGTAGATCCAGTGTTGTGTGGATTTTCGAGATCCTAATAAAGTGAGCCCCAAGGATGAATTCCCCCTACCAAACATGGACCTCCTTATAGATGCCACAGCCGGGCATGCAATGTTCTCTTTCATGGACGGCTTCAACGGTTATAACCAAATTCAGATGAACAATTCAGATGCCCATCACACCGCGTTTCACACACCATTAGGCAACTTCCACTATACGGTGATGCCTTTTGGTTTGAAGAACGTTGGGGCCACTTATCAGCGGGCTATGACTGCCATATTCCATGACATGATCCATTTCGAGGTCGAAGATTATGTTGACGATATTGTTGTGAAGTCTAAGGAATGACATGACCACCTCAAGGTACCGAGAAAGGTTTTCCAACAATGCAGACTCTACAACCTCAAGATGAACCCGGCTAAATGTGCCTTTTGGGTCATCGCGGGGAAGTTCCTGGGATTTGTTGTGCATCGACACGGCATTAACCTCGATTCCTCCAAAACCAAGGCGATTCTCGAGTTGTCCCCATCCCGAACTCCAAAGCAACTGAAGTCCTTCCTTTGAAAGATCTCCTATATTCGAAGGTTCATCCCCGATCGTCTACTCACGTCTACCCGTTCATGCCCTTGTTGTGCAAAGGCTTAGGAATGCCAGCAAGCCTTTGAAAGGATCAAGGATGTTCTAAAGCATCCACATACAATGGTTCGCCTTTACCTGAGAAGCCTCTGTGAATCTATCTGGCCACCTCGGAGAATGCTATCGGAGGATTGCTCGCTCAGGAGAACATGCAGGGCACTGAGAAACCCGTGTACTATGTCAGCAGGCTCTTCTGAGGTGTTGAATTAAAGTACTCTAAAGTGGACAAGTTTTGCCTTGCCCTAGCCCACGTAACTCGAAAGTTGCGACATTACTTATTATCATGCCCGACCCCCTGAGCACCAAGGCAAACCCCATAAAGTATCTACCTTTCCAACCGATGCTCACTGAAAGATATACCAAATGGCTCTTGCAACTATCCGAGTTCGATATCCTTTGTGAACATCCTCGCGCTATCCGAGGACAAGCCGTAGCCGACTTACTTGCATCCTTTTCCAAGGTCGAAGAGGAAGAACTGTCGAAATTTGAGATTGACATGGCCGAAGAACGAGTGGAAAATGAAGTTTGACGGCTCAGTCAATACTGACGGTGGTGGCGCTGGCATCGAATTGTTGTCGATGATGGGTGCCACTTATGCTTCTCCTTCAAGCTGGGCTTTCCTATGCACCAACAACAGGGCGGCCCTGCTGATTGGCCTGATCCTAGCAAGGAATTTGTGGATAAACAAGCTGAGAATCCTCGGGGATTCGAAGGCAATTATTTTACAAGTTAAGGAAGATTTTGCTGTCAAGGAACCGGAGTTGGTGCTGTATCGAACTGCCATTCAAGCCTTGATGAGAAAGGTGTCAGAGTACACGTTGTTCCATATTCCGAGGTCAGAGAATCATCAAGTTGACCTCCTAGCCAACCTCGGAAGAAGAAAACGGAAACTCGCAGCGAATCGACGTTATCCGGAAAGCGCTCCCAGCTACTCTTGACCCCATCATCGAAAAGGAGGATATCCTCCTCACAGATTGGAGACATTCCATCCTATGCAAACTTCGACACCCAGTCTCGTCGAGTAGAGTTCTTGTGCGCAAATTGGCCGATTTCGTATAAATTGACGAAGTCTTATACTTCTGAGCCTCGAGCGGCGTTTTATTGAGATGTGTTAGCAATGAGGAGGCCCGAAAAACCCTCCTTGATATCCATGAAAAAACTTGTGGGGTCCAGAACTCCATTCCACTCAGTAGGAGATTGCAAAGGCTTGGCGTCTATTGGCCAACCATGAAGTACGACTCGGCCAAGCTACAAAGGGGCTGTGAGAATTGTCAAAGAATGGCTGATGTCATGGAAGATTGCCCCATAGATGCACACGAGCAAGATTGGAAGCAACCTTTCATTCTCTTCCTACGATTGCCATCCCGCGCGGTAGAGACGCATCGAATCCGCGGAAGGGTGACACGATTTCAGATGCATGGTGATGAGGTATTCCGAATTAGTTTTGACGACCGCCTTTTGAAATGTGTAGGACCCCAAGACGTTGGGGTCATCCTGCAGGAAGTCCACTCAGGTTCCTGCGGGCCCCCCCAAGGTCAGGAGAAGCTATTTGATCAATTAATGACCATCGACTATTACTGGTCATCAATGAGGAAGGATGCTTTTGGCTATGTCTCTTGCCCCCCTTGCCAAATTCAAGGGGACTGATGTGTCAATAATAACCACTCGCAATAGTACGAATCTTTGCAGATAGGGCTATTTTTTAGGGTGTCGAACCTCAAGGATCGGTGGTAATTCTTCCTAAATTATTAAATTAATTCCTATTGATTATGTAAAAAGAGAATGGATTAAATGGTTGATTTTATTCTAACAATTCCT
>JAUPMG010096229.1:0-12420 GCA_031762675.1 Pachysandra terminalis
CCCAGCTGGACAGGTTCGGATTTAAGTGGGAGGTCGTGGCGGTGGGTTGCTGCGCTAGCCTCCTACTTGGGATTAGTTGGGCCTAAGGTCCGGACACCCAAGTTATCAAAAAAAAAATATTATATGTGTATATTGAGAGGCATTCTACGCCTTGCTGAAAAAGTTAATTTTTGGATTAAAAAATTACTTATTTTAATTACCTTTATAAAAGTTAATTAAAAGTATATAATTTTTTGAAAGCTAGTTGTTTTAGATGTTTGGTATATAAACTAATGATATCATAAAATTGTGACATTATTGAACAAATACGTATATTAAAAATCAATTTTACTTGATAATTAAAAATAATTTAAAAAATAATATTAAAGTGGACATGGAGAAGGTGTACGATCATGGGAACTGGAATTTTCTGCTATACAGTTGGGATAGAATGGGCTTTGGTACTAGGTGGATCTCTTGGATCAAGCACTGCATTTCTACCCCTGCTTTTTCTGTTTTGGTTAATGGCACGTTAGTGGGTTTTTTTAATAGTTCTAGAGGGATTAGACAAGGTGATCCCCTTTCCCCCTTCTTGTTTCTTCTAGTGGTGGAAAGTCTTGGTAGAATGATTGGTTGTACGGAGGAGATGGGTCTCATTAGAGGAGTTCGGGTGTCTGAATCTGCTCCAAGTATTACTCATCTTTAGTTCGCCGATGATACTTTAATTCTTTGTAGGGACAGGCATATGGATTTGAGGTCTTTGAGATGCGTTTTTCTGTGCTTTGAAGCAATTTCAGGTCGTCACATCAATTTGGTCAAGTTTGAATTGATTGGGGTTGGGGAGGTTGACAATCTGAATCTGTTAGCCGGTTGGTTGAGCTGCAAGGTGGGCTCTCTTCCTTCCTCTTATCTGGGTTTTCCTTTGGGCACATCGTACAAATCTGTTGGGGTTTGGAATAAAGTGGTGGAGAGATCTAAGAAAAAGTTGGCGGCATGGAAGACTAGATACTGATCGAAAGGTGGGAGACTGATTTTGATTAAGTGCTCTCTTTCTAATCTTCCTACATATTTTTTGTCTTTGTTGAAAATTCCAACCTCAGTGGCGAAGAGACTTGAGAAGATTCATAGAGATTTTCTGTGGAGAGGGAATGAGGAAGGACAAAAATATCATCTTATTAATTGGCCGCAAGTTTGTTTGGGGAGGGCAGAAGGGGGTTTGGGATTGAGAAATCTAATTAAATTCAATGTCGCCCTTTTGTCTAAATGGTTATGGAGGTTCGGGTTGGAGGAAGGTAGTATTTGGAGGATAGTGATTAGTAGTAAATATGGTTCGGAGGAAGGGGAATGGAGTACTAGAACTAGTAGATCTTCTCATGGGACTGGTTTTTGGAAAGCTATATGCAACAATAAGGGTTTGTTCAATAGAGGAGTCAGTTTTAAGGTGGGAGTTGGTGATAGGATCAAGTTTTGGATTGATATTTGGTGTGGAGAGGAAGCGCTTGTAAACATATTTCCAGACAGGGCGGCATTAGCTTCTAATGCTAATGCTTGGGTGAAAGATTATCTGATTGTAGAAGGAGATGGGTGGAGATGGGATCTGAATTTCGGGAGGAATGTTTTTGACTGGGAGGTAGAGGAGGTGATTGGAGTATTGGGACATATAAATACTATCAAAATCAGCGGCAAAGATGATAAGAGATCCTGGTTACGGTCTGAAGATGGTTTGTTCTCAGTGGTTATGGTCTAAAGATGGTTTGTTCTCAGTGCGTTCTATGTATAAATCGTTGAATGTTGTGGATTGGAAAGGTCCGTGGAATCTGATATGGTATTCTGGTGTGCCTTTTAAGGTGTCATTTTTTATGTGGACTGCTGTTGAAGATAAAATCCTCACTCCAGATAATTTAAAAAGAAGAGGTTGCCATTTGGCATCTAGATGTTGCTTATGCAAGAAGGAGGAGTACTCGTCTCATATTTTCCTTCACTGTGAGTTACCAGGTGGTTATGGGATGCTATTTTTCTAAGATTTAATCTGAATTGGGTTATGCAGAAGCGTTTGAAAGAGGCTCTTTTGGGTTGGAGTTGGAAGAGGAGGAAGGAGGGAGGAGGAGTGTCATCCTTTGGAACATATGCCCGGCTGCTATTCTTTGGTTGATCTGGAATGAAAGGAACAGCAGGATTTTCGATGGAAAGGAGGTGTCGGCTCAGAGGGTAGCTGATATGGCCTTGTCCCTAATATTCTTTTGGGCCTCTACTCACAAAGAATTTGAGGAGATGAAGTTTGATGAATTTAATTGCTAGTGGGGTCTTATTTGGGATGTTTGAGTTTTTCTGTCATAGGGGTATGCTATACTTTCAGAATTTTATTTTTGTACAGATTATACTATAATTAATATATACTCACTTTTACTGATAAAAAAAAATAAATATAGAGTTGCAATGGGTAACTAGTCAGATAATTACTAGCTAACTATATATGTCTAGCACTACTATTAAATTATACTTTTAAAAAAATCCAAAAAGAAATCTTAAAAGTCATTGTATACTTATTTTTGTATGCTCATTGACTATTATATTTTATGACTTTAAAACCTTCTATACATGTTTTTTGGAGTGCTTGAAACTGAATATGTACGACAAAGCACACCTACTTCCTTATACATTTGTGAAGTCGTTAATCTGTTTTTGTTAATATGTTAGAGTTATTTAAGTGTAAACATGTCAAAATAAGCATTTTACAAAGTTTCATTCAAAATTTCCTCTTTTTCTCAATGTTTCCCCTATTTCCTTTACTTTTTAAGTGACATCAATTCGTTGACATATTCGAGCAACATTTCCCCTTTCCCTAGGTGGATATTATTTTCCTTGATATATTTGATATTATACATAATATCTCTAGATTACCTGTCATGTTCAATGTAGGCCATGATAGAGTTGTTTATGTGCTTCCAGAATGAATTCCGTGGAATCAGTTTTTGGACACGAATGAAATTTTGAATGACTTTCTTCATCTAATGTTTTGATTAGTTTCAGCCATGCATAATATCTCTAGATTACATGTCTTATTGAACGTAGGCCATGATAGACTTTGTTTATGTGTTTCCAGAATGAATTCTATAGACACAGTTCAGGAAAAACAATAATAAAAGAAAAGGGTTTTAATAACCATTCTTAATGTATAGCTGATGAAATTCAAAGTATGCCAACCAAATGGCAAGTATGAATCTCAAACATTGAAAATATTGTAAGTGTGCAACTGCAGATTGGAAAAGATGATGCTGAAAAACAGAAGCAAAGAAAAAATCTAGAATACCATTTTAGTATTCCTAAAAATTGTTTCTGTGGATGGATAACAGCCAAAACTTGACATTGAAAAATAGTGACAAGCAAAAACAATCATGGTCGTATTAGTATCACTTGATATACCAAATGTTATCTTAGTATTTGGTGCAAATTTCAAATTTCAATTGTTTTATTCTTATTTTTTCTCTGTTATATCACTCCCATAAACTATTTTTTTTTTCTTTATTAAGTTGTGGACTTTACACACAGACATGAAGTATGGTATTTGAGATGCTTCCGTGTGTTATTGTTAGGAGGGTCATGAGGAGGCTCAGGAAGAGTTTCCCAAGAAAGCAAAGTTCTTTTTCAGTGCAGCAGTTGAAATTTGGGATTCAGAATTCTATGTAAAGGTCGATGACAACCATAACCTGGACCTTGGTAGAGTTCTCACATTTTTTCTGTTGTTAAGAATGGATAGTTTAGAAAGTTCCAGCTTGCAAATTATTTATTTATTTATTTATTTATTCATTTATTTGGAGTTATTGACACACATGCTATACGCTGTTTTCTCTTAGATCAGATGGGTTGATTAGAATTCTTGAAAGTCGCCGTGGTCAAAATGGTGTATATATGGGATGCATGAAGTCAGGAGATGTGATCACTGAAGAGTAAATATTCCATCTTTTCTTATTGACAAAAAAAAAAAAATATTCCATCTTTTCTTAATTTAGCTTGGTGGTTGTCACGAATATGTATGTATCATGTTTCATATGATCATATCTGAAATATGTATGTATTTATATATGTATCATATCTAATGGATCTTAGTTTGGTGTTCCATAACATAATACTACTAAATGCCAACCGGAGGTGTCATCTTTTTGTTAAACCATGTGGAATGTCTGTTAATTGGTTTGTGTGGATTTTTCTTTGAAATTAATTTTTTTAATCAGTAAAAGCGTATTATATTAGTATAATAATAGAAAGAAAGAAACATACAAGGCTCCATATATAAAAGGTATACCCCCTCCCTGGATCACCTCGGTACACAGAGAGTGTACCTTGGGGACCCTGAATGGATACTACCTTTTATGGTGGAAAAAAATGGTCAAAAAGTTATTTTTCTTTCTATTTTCAATAAAATTTGTACACTATGTGTTTTTATCTAGTTCCCTATTGCAATTCTACTGAAGGATGCCGGTATCCTTTTTGTTTTTAGATATCTGAGGTATAGCATGTTTTTATGTGATGTGTACATCTGAATAGTTGATTTACTTATTTTTCTTCTTCATTATCGGCCTGTAAATCTCAATAAAGTTGGCCTCTGCTTTACAAATCATGCATCCATTTATATGTGTATTGGAATCTGCAGATCTGTTAAATAATATAAGAGTTATTGCCCATTATAGATATTGTACAGCCTTTGTAAGCCACTGTTAATTTTGTATTGCCAATACTGGGTGACTTTCTTTTCACAGTATGATCAATCGACTTCCTTTCATAAGTTTTCACCTCTTCCCTCTTGGATTGGGCCTCCCCATAAGAAGTAGTGACTCTTTTTCATTGGAGAATAACCTATGGTCTGTCTGATGCCAGATAATATCGAATCTGAAGATTTGGGAGCCTCGGTCTATTTCTTGCTTGAACCAAAATAAAAAAATTAAGAGGTTAAGAGAAGAAGGAATATATCTATTAAAGTCTGCCTGTCAGTTGGTAATGGAGTCCCACCATTATCAGAGAAGATAGAGGAGTCATAATACCTTTAGTAAGTTTGATTTTTCTTTGCGTTCCAATGGAACCTTACAGGGCCCTATACAGAAAAGGTTATTTCAGCCTGAAGTAACTTCATCCTTAAGAAGAAAATATAATATGATCATAGGTAAATAAGTAACTTAGTCTGTAAGTTACTTAGTAGTGAAGTAACCCAATGGGTCTAGGCAAGGACCTATGGGTAAGTCCTATAGATCCGTGGATGGGGACTGCTAAAAGGGAGAGGCCAGACTGGGCCAATTTGTTTATATAAATTCCATCTGCTTGCAAAAATTCGGATCTGACGACTTTGCTTGTTGATACTTTTCATATAGATCACGGTCAGTCGTTGTACATCTTCAGTTCTGAGGCAGGTACAGTCAGCCATTGGCCGGTTCTTCCACTTGACCAAAAATTTCAGATATCCTCCACATTGTGTATAAGCTCTCTGATCATTAAGTATAGCTTCAATCTCTCCTCTAGGTTGCTCCATGTGAGAAATTTTAAAGCCTTGCTCGTCAGTTTCCGCTTCAACATAATGCCTATGATATGTGGACAGATCTTTGATATTGAAAATAAGATTTATCTTCATGTTTGATGATAGGTCCAAAAGACATGCATTTGAACTTAACTTCTGAAAACCTTGTATGGTCTTGCACTTCTAGAATGTAGTCTGATCCCGCCTCTAGGGAACCTTTTAGGTTTTTTAGGTGAATCATCATGATGTTGCCTTTTTTGAATCCTGAAGATTCTCATAGAATGGAGTTTCTAATGCACGAGGCCCTTAAAAGAACTTTTCAGGTTTTAGGTGAACCATCACCATGTTGCCTTCTTTGAGTTCTGCAAATCTGCTATGGTTGTTCGCTTGCTGTCTATTCTTCTGAATTCCTCATGGATCTCTTGCATGTGATAACGAAATCTTCTGCACCTTTACTAGGACGAGATGAAACAGTTAACAAGGCCAAGTAAATAGTGGCATGATTTTTGGCACTTTCTAAAAATGTATATCCAATTGACCAATTAACAGAGCCGTTATGCAGACTATGCTTGGGGAAGGATAAGATCCTAGGTGGAGATGTGATCCACTAGTGAACACTTTGAGAAGATTTCACAAACTTCTGTTCATGACTTTAGTCTGGTTATTTGTTTGTGGGTGAAAAGCACTAGTGTAATTCAACTTCATAACTGACTGACCCATAGTATCTTCTAGAACTAATTGATGAACTTCACGTCTCTGTCAGATGCAATCGTTTTCAGTATATGTCATGAAGTCTAAGAACCCACAAAAACAAAGTGACTGTATGAGATGCATCGAATGTCTTGGAACATGGAATGAAATAAAATCGGTCCACTAGCATGAAGATTGAATCATGATATCCCAGTCTTTTGCAAGCATATGGTGAAAGTCATATTAAGGTCTCCCATGGAGCATTTGGAACCGGTAGTGATGTGCATAATTCTGTGTTTTGTTTGTGGCCTTATACCTAATTGGAAGACACGAAAATGCTTCAAGGTCTTTGCAACATCTCATTTCAGGCTTGGCCAATGAATGACGAGAGCAATTGACTTGTCATGTTGGAAGTGAGTAGCTAGGTTTCGTATATCTAATTTCCATATCACATGTTCACGTAATCAGTGTTCTAAATGTCGTGACATGTCCCTAATTTTGAAGGGGCAACACGAGATATAGGCAGAAGTCTCTCGGGTGATTTTTTCCACCATGTCCCCCATATGTCATTGACATGTCACGACATGTCGATGATATGTGGGGGACATTGTGGGAAAAAAGAAGAAAATGTTGAAGAAAAACTGGAAAATGGGTGAAAATAGTTTTTTTTTTAAATGAAACTTTGTAGCAGTCTAATTTAGAAATAAATATATTTAAATAACTCAAATATGACAAAAAAATGCATACACACACACACACACACACACACACACACACACACATATATATATATATAGTGAACGACATATACTTTGGGGCTATGATTGTGTACTGACATGCTAAAATATGGAGAAATCATCCTCAAGGATAGTCTAAATAAGGCATAAACATTTTTAAATACACTAAATACTATAAAAATGATCATCCCCAAGGATAGTCTAAATAAGACAAACATATTTAAATACACCAAATACAATAAAAATTTTCAAAGGACATAATACAATTAGATAAAATGAGCAAACACAATGAGGAGACATCAGTACATTGCATCTATAAAGAGTGGCATCTCGGCTCTATGTTATCCTCATCATCCTACCACCCCTATATATGCATTGTTTTTGTCATATTTTGGATTATTAAATGTATTTTAGTTCTAAGTTAGATCCCTACAAATTTTCATTAAAAAGACCTATTTTCACCCTTTTTTCATTTTTTCTTTTTTTTTGCCATGTTGGCGACATGTCACCGACATATATTTGGAAAGGTTTGGCGACATTTCTTGCGACAGCAGCATTTATAACCGTGCATGTAATGAGTTATTCAGTAAATAGGGATGGGTTTCTTAAAGGTGATACCCATCATGTACTTTGGATTCCAAGTTGTTGATTCTGAAGGTACGTTAGCGTGGAGACTTCCAAAGCATCTGCAAATATCATCAAAACAATCAATAAGCAAGATTTTTGACTTGAAGCATCTGCAACTCAATTCCAATTCCTGCTCAGTGTCCCAAATCTGGGAAACACAAGGGAAGCGAACTGGAAAATGAATGGGAAATGCTTGGGAAACGTCTTCAAAATTCACTGGGAAACAAAAATGGAAACACATCAAACTTTGGTTATCTATCATTGTTCCATTTGATTGATCACCACCATACAATTTAAAAGAAAAAAGAACTTGAGAGATTCGTATAAAAAGAATTAATTTGGAAGGTATCACCTTGATGTCATGAAAGATTTCATTCTTGCCATTGCATGGACATTAATGGGTGGGGCATATCTTAGCATCAGTTTAGTACCAACCATTTGAGGTTTTGGTGTTTAATTTGTTATTAATCACTTTTGAACATTTGAACTTGGAACTTGATAACCTTTTAGAGTTAAATTTAGCATTTATTATGCACATTGATTTGAGTTAATTTGAAACTTTTTTAGTTGGATATTATATGTGGCCAAAATAGTTGTGTTCTGTTTTTGATGTTGTTTCCTGTAATGTTCCTATCTATTTCAAGTTTCTCAGATCAGATAAATGTTTATGGGTCATGTGAAATTTCCACTTCCAGCATCGTATTCTTCAGTCATTTACCTCTCTGGCAACCATGCACTAAATAATATCATCACCTTAAATGATTTGTGGTTAAAATTTTCAAGACTAAGTTAATAATTGTAATATATGTCTCATAACTTACATAGGCTATATAGAGACAGTTAATTCCTATAGTACCAAGTACCAACTTGAGAATATACTTTGCCCTTACTCCTGACTCCTGAGAACCTGTGTTGTTATGTAGTATAGATTTTTAAAATGTCCACAGGATCCCAATCGAATATGCCTGCTTGTTAACACTGTATATAGCCTGCAGATTCTAGTCTTTTTCTTTCTCTAAACTGAAAGCATTTTAAATCTAGAGTGGTTGACTTTAAATTTTTGCATGATAATATTGACTTATAGATTCTTGTCTTTTGCTTTCTTAAACTGAAAGCATTTTGAATATGGAGGTGGTTGACTATCAAATTTTACACAATCAATATCATTACTGAATTTACTTTTCAGGGGAAAGCCATGGTATGAGCCTGAATGGTGGAAATTTGGGGATGCGAAGTTGTAAGTATTTGGCTCCTTGCTTATTGTTTTAACCGGTCTATTACTTCTTATAAATGGTTTCTTATACATGCTGTAGATGCCATTTGCACTGCATTGTCATTGTGCTGTGAAGCTTGAACCACATCCTGATTTTGGGAGTGAATGCTTGTTCAGATTTCTATTTAGATATTTGTGAGCAAGTATGTTTTACCATTTAACATAGCAATAATGTTTTTCTTTTCCTCCTTTCATTTTAGCCTTTTGTATTAGAATTGTTAATTATATAAATTAATCAAAGGAGTTAGCCTCATGGACACAAACTATATTCAGAGGGGCTAGTGAAAGTAAAAAGAAGTAGCTGACGCTATAGAAAATGTTTATTGTGTGTTAGAAAACAGATTCCAATTTTGGGCATAACTAACATAGGAACCACCCTTGAACTCTTTGAAGGTGGTGTGCAGTGCAAGCAGTCCCACTATGTGGCTCTCCATTGATTCCTTAGTGCCAAAATGATCCCCATAAGCACAATTATTTCCTTTCTTCATACAAAATGTATCACTGTTCTCCCTGCATATATTTGTAAAATTAATACATTTTTGTTTTGGTTTGAAATACAGTAAGAGCATCAAAGATGAAGAATCCGAGTTTCCTATATAATACTCCCACATTGCAACAATTTGGGACATATTTTACCTTCCGAAAAGAAAACAATTGGGACATATTTTGGATTATAGTATTCAACCGGTTCTGGTATGACACTCATAGATTTCCTTACTTTCTTACATTACAAATTACCATCCCACAAAGAATATGGATCGTGTGTTCCTCTAAAAAGTTTCAAGCTGGATATCATAACATTATTAAGTCCCTTAAATCTTTTTACATGTATGAGGCAATTCATATCATATAATATTGTATAATTCACCATACACTATTATCATTTTTTGGTAGGAAAATATACATTATTAAATATCCTGCTGTGTCCACGAAATCCTTAAGAAGTGTTCGCCAAAACAGACACCCATGTCCGATTCTGATGCTCTTACCCGTAGAATTTTCCTCCAATATTGGCAGCACTTCTGATCAAAATGAATTCAAAAGTAACTAGTGTGACTCCTTGAAACATGAGGTATTGGCTTAAAATTTTATTTTAAATGGTCGGTCATGTAAGTTGCCTTGAGCATTACTTGACAGAGATTTATGAGGATACAGTAGGCTGATGAAGTACACATCAACGTTTACGACATCCTTAACGTATAAGTTTTCCATAAGATAAAGATTTCGTGAATAGAAAAGACTTCTCATTGCCTTTATTATTTTTTCACTGAAGAAATATTGAATTTTGTAAAATGTAGCAATGTCCAGGGAAATCTGAAAAGTAGTAGGAAGCAATTCTTTGTGAAGCATGACATATTTGAAAGCTGCTGCCTTAACTAGTTGATGGGTGTCTTTGTTTGAGTTTTGATGGTGAGACTTCATAAACATCTTCTGCATCCAAAACTGTAGATTACATAGTTGGGAACAATACGAAGGATTTCTTCATACTCGCAACTAGAGTGTATTCATAATTATGTTAAAAATTATGAAACAGAAACAAAATATTGATGAAAGGTTTTACAGTTATACATTGATGGAGTATGCACTCGAGCTATCTTTTAGACATCACGAGAATGCTATGGTTGAATATTAAGAAATTTGTGGCATAATTTTTTTTTGGAACGTAAATTTGTGGCATAATTAGTATCTAGGCATTTCTCAATTGTTTCCTAAATATATATATGTGTGTGTGTGTGTGTATATATTATCGGTAAAAAGTATGTATTGTATTAGATATAAAGTACAAGTAAAGAACCCAAGGTGGACTATTTCCTAAATACTTTGTAGCCGGTGTTGAGACATGGGGATAGACATCATTTTCTTGGCAATAGACATCTTTCTTTTTGTTATATTTTCTACATATGTCCAACCCTATGTGGACTATTCTGCACGTGTCACTGATGTGTGCTTTTTGTTTGGAGAATTGAATATTGAGCTGAAAGTTCAAGGATTTCCTGATTTTAGAATTCCTAGTGTTATTTGTCAGAATCATGTCCAATCCTGGATGGACTATTTTGCATGTGTTAAGATGTAATCTCATCTATAACAAAAAGAATTCTAGAGGGCCTATTTGCAATTCCGTGGAAGCAGAGGGTTGCTGTCCTGCATCATGAAACTCTACTGGAACTTTCCCACATTGTTAATCAGAGAATTCATAGAGGCTGCATAAGAACTAAAACAGTATGAAACATGATGCAATTGCATCTTTACTATTGATGAAAGGTTTTACAGTTATACATTGATGGAGTATGCACTCGAGCTATCTTTTAGACATCACGAGAATGCTATGGTTGAATATTAAGAAATTTGTGGCATAATTTTTTTTTGGAACGTAAATTTGTGGCATAATTAGTATCTAGGCATTTCTCAATTGTTTCCTAAATATATATATGTGTGTGTGTGTGTGTATATATTATCGGTAAAAAGTATGTATTGTATTAGATATAAAGTACAAGTAAAGAACCCAAGGTGGACTATTTCCTAAATACTTTGTAGCCGGTGTTGAGACATGGGGATAGACATCATTTTCTTGGCAATAGACATCTTTCTTTTTGTTATATTTTCTACATATGTCCAACCCTATGTGGACTATTCTGCACGTGTCACTGATGTGTGCTTTTTGTTTGGAGAATTGAATATTGAGCTGAAAGTTCAAGGATTTCCTGATTTTAGAATTCCTAGTGTTATTTGTCAGAATCATGTCCAATCCTGGATGGACTATTTTGCATGTGTTAAGATGTAATCTCATCTATAACAAAAAGAATTCTAGAGGGCCTATTTGCAATTCCGTGGAAGCAGAGGGTTGCTGTCCTGCATCATGAAACTCTACTGTGTTAATATGTATTTTCTTCTGAAGTGGGTGTCCTTTTTTCATGTAATAATTGAAACCGACCCCTACTATTCTGGTACCCTTTTTCTTCGGTGTTTGTGTTTGTGTGTGTTGTAAATGGATGGTATCTTTTTTCCTCCTTATTCAGATATTTCCGGCATGCTGCTGGTCAGCTGTTTATACTTTCAAAAAATTTGGCTCAATATATCAACATTAACAGGTAAGTAATCAAGTCCTCAGCTTGGCTTTTTTCCCTCTTTCTTCAATAAGGAGTGGACTTGAAGATGAAAACGTTTAAGTTCTGTAACTGATGACGCGCCTAGGGTTAGGCAGTTCCACTTGATATGTTGCAGAACATTCAATTTTGATCAATTTGCCGTAGTAGTGTGCGTATTTCGAGTTTGTGAGGCAACCGGTGTCAATTATTTTTTTCTCATTTCTCATGTTGTTCTTATGCAGTGCATCGTTACAGACTTATGCCCATGATGATACCTCAGTTGGGTCATGGATGATGGGTGTAGAAGCAACTTATATTGATGACAACCGTCTTTGTTGCAGCAGCTCTAGACAAGGTAAACCTGCTTCTGTGCTGTTTTTATGATAGTTGTTTTTTGTTTTTCCTTGAAATATGACTTTTTGAGTCTTTTTTTTTTTTTTTTATTTTTTCCTTACTCTATATAAGGTATGTTCCATTGCTTGAGGGGAGAATTATTCTTGGGGTACGGCGTTGATCTGGAAC
>JAUPMG010096240.1:0-12420 GCA_031762675.1 Pachysandra terminalis
ACCCATCCTGGTACTACTCCCGCCCAAGCACGCTTAACTGCGAAGTTCTGATTGGGTTCACAGCCATCACGGCTTTAAAACCCGTTGTGTCATAGTAGGATGTGAATATACATATAAGTACATCACCTTCACCTGCCTAGACGATGTGGGATTGTGCAACCGTAGCTCGCCCAGTGCGGTAGCTCGCCCAGTGCATCGCGCACCCGCCCACTCACACCCGCCGACATAGGTCACCACATATAGTTAGTCTGTTATAGAGTTGGTTGAAGAGTTAGTTACTATAGTTAGTCTTCTATAGAATTGGTTATTATAGTTAGTCTGTTATTTCTTTCTTTTGCCTTGTATAAATTTGGTTCAAGTACTCTGTAATAAAAACAATTCATTCTATTCATGAAAGCATTTTTTTGATTCATTTCTGTTTTCGTTTCTGCAACATTTCCTCACAAGCCAAAACCTCGATTCATCTGAAACTTGACAAAGACCAAGAACTAATCTTCATGCATTAGTGAAATTAATATAGAAAGAAGCGATCATTCAAGCCTATATCATGCTTGAACACGATTCTGGGTTATGGTAATTTTTTGCTGAAAGCCAAAGCGAAAGTTTTTATAATTAGAGTTGGAGACAAATTTCCCAAACGGCCTTGCTTAAGATCCAAATAACGGACTTTTTCTGGGCTGTGTGAAGGCTCGTCCATCTACGCATGGGTTCTCATTAGTCTTCTACCGTATAAACTTAGGGAGGCAAATGAAGTGGCTGATGAATTAGCAAATTTTGCCGTTTGGTAACTTGTGCTGTGTTTTTGCTAATTCAAATTCTAAGTTTGTTTCTTTTTCAATTCCTGTTGTGAAAGATGATTTTCAAGATTGTACAATGGCTTTGGCTCGTTAATTCTTCCTAAATATCTAATCACAAATTCACAATGAATGTTTGTCAAAACACTTTTTTTTTTGGTCCGACGAATGGAAAGTGCATCGCATCTTTCTTCGATTCTGGGTAGCCTTTTGAATCCAAGCTTGTTTTGAACCCAGTCAATACGTACAGAAACAGAACTATTTTAGCAAGAAGCCCAGTTGGAATCCACATACAAAATTTAATGTTCAAATGTAAAACACAAAGTAAAATAAAGAAAGTTTAACGAGTAGCTTGACAGATTCATATGGTCTGTCTGAGTCCCATCGCAATCTGCAGCTACAATCCAATCTGGCTTTTAACCCAGTCAATACGTACAGAACTACTTTAGCAAGACAAAATCGTTTGTCTTAACGACTTCCGTCCCAATCATCAACAAATTTTTTTTTTTTTTGCTTTTGGTTTTGACTATGAAATCCGAAGTCTTATTTTTTGATACAAGAGTGTGATGGTCTTCAAGTCATATAGATAGAAAACTAAGAAAAGCAATTTGATTGTTGGTAATGGTATGCCTCTTATATACCTATAGCAAGCAAGCAAACCAAGTCGCTAATGGATGATCTTCATCTACTTACATTCCCGAGCAGTCACACACAATGGCTTCTTCCTTTGGATGGATTTCAGCCATTTTCCTGCATATGGTTCTGATCAGTACTAATGCCCAATTAGAACCAAGCCACTTATACAACATCTGTGGAACCACAGGTAATTATACAGGTAACGTCAGGTACAGGACGAATCTCAACACCCTTTTGTCTTCTCTATCTAACTCCTCCGTCGATAACTGGTTTTACAATGCTACCGTCGGCGAGAACTCCGACAAAGTCTACGCTCTTTTCCTCTGCAGAGGAGATGTTTCGTCGGATACATGTAGAAACTGTGTCAAAATCTCGAGTGAGGAGATCAGGCATGGATGTCCACACCAAAAAGAGGCAATTACATGGTACGACTTATGTATGCTGCGATACTCGAATCGATTAATATTCTCTGAGATGGAGCAGACACCAACTCTGTGTATGTGGAATTATAATAACGTTTCGAATGTGAAGCGGTTTAATCATGTATTGGAGGGTTTAATGGACAACCTAGTGGCACGAGCTGTCTTCGGTTCTTCTTCTTCTTCTAAATTAGGGCTGTTTGCGACGGGAGAAGCGAGTCTAAGTAGCTCTCAGAAGATATATGGGCTAGTGCAGTGCACTCCATATATATCCCCGAGCAATTGCAACGTATGCCTACAGGCGGCCAAGAGGGATATTCCGAGATGCTGTGGTGGGAAGCAAGGTGGAAGAATCCTTAGGCCAAGTTGTAATCTGAGGTTTGAGAAAGCTTCTTTCTATCAGTCCAACGCTGTACAACCACCATTAACAAACACAACAATCTCTGACGGTAAGTGATTCCTCCCTTGGATACTTAATTAGGTCAATTGTTTCGGTTTTCTGAATCAAAGTTTACTATATACAGAGCAGAATTATTTATGTTCTGTTGCTGGGTATCCCTCTTTACCAAGGCCCAGAATGGATTTTCTGGGTTTCAATTTTTAATTTTGTTGTACGGTAAGGTACACTGGGGATTTGCAGTGTAATTTGTAACCCTAATTCGTTTTTGACATAGTGGAAACTTCTTCTCTCCATCGAACTATCTGTGTGAATTGTTTTGATCTTCGTTTTTATTGTGTTTATTTTTATTGCTTGATCCCGATCAACAATCACGACTCTTATTTATCATTACTGATTTAGGTTAAACACTAGTGTACAACAGAACTAGAATATTTTTGCCCACCCTCCCTTTTTGTTTTCTTAATTTTTTCTGTCAACTAGTGAAAGGATTCATACCGACTCGCCTAGTCAATCAGCGTAGCAACACGTCCTCAGCACTGGTTCGGTACAGTCTAGTTTGAGTTGACCTGCATATGATTCTGGGTCAATGCTATAATTCTAATTGATTGAGAAACATATATTTACTTAATTAAGGCTTCAACATGGAATTTGTTCTGAGTCTTTCTTGTTCTCTAATAGATTCTTAGCCTTGTATATCTAGCTAGGAGAATTCACCTTGACATGACTGGATTCCATGGATCTCCTCTACCGGAACTTCACATTTCAAGGGCATGTGTGTGTGTGTGCGTGCGTGTGTGTGTGTGCCATATTCTCAGTTTCAAAAAGAATATTATTTAAAGAGATCAATAGAAGTCATGGTAAAAACTTGGTTACCTCTATTCTCTCAAAAAATTTCAATTTCAAAATTCAATGTTTATTGCCTATATAATGGCCTAAATTTTGGAAAAATATCTGGTATTAGCAGGAAGAGGAGGGAGTAAGTCATCTCGAACTCGAACAGTCATTATTATTCTTGTCCCCACAGCGTTCGTGGTTATAATACTTGTATCTATCATCTGTTTCTGTTTCTTTTCACCAAGGAGGAAGGCAAAGGAAAGGGTTGAAGGTAAGTAGATATGGTTTCTCTTGCACTTCTCATTCAAGAATTTTACTGTTATTTAGTTATTTGTTATTGATTTTTTTTTGGTTGTCTGTGATTCTGTGTTGTGAAGATGCGGATGTGATTAGCACCGTTGAATCTTTACAAATCGAATTTGGTATAATACAAGTTGCAACAGATAACTTCTCCGATGCTAATAAGCTTGGAGAAGGTGGATTTGGTCCGGTTTACAAGGTAATCAAGTTGTTCCAATATCATCAGTGTTAATTATTTGTATGGATTTCTTAGGTTCATATTACGGTGATGTTACTTTGTTTTGCATAATTTTTGGAGAATTTGAAGAGTTTCTGCAATTGAGTTTCCAGGGTAGGCTTCCAAATGGACAAGAAATAGCTGTGAAGAGGCTCTCTCAAAATTCTGGGCAAGGTGACTTGGAGTTCAAAAATGAGGTTATGTTAGTAGCCAAGCTTCAACACAGGAATCTTGTTAGGCTCCTTGGATTCTGCTTGGAAGGAAAAGAAAAGCTACTCATCTACGAGTTCGTGGTGAACACGAGCCTCGATCACTTCATATTTGGTTTGTCTTCATTTCCCAATCTATTCACAAACATATGGGATTTATAAAAAATTCACCACTTCAATCAATCCCTTTGACTGAAACCAGATTGTAGTTATATCAAGATAATAAACATAGCTCCTTGTAATTAATAGCTACTTCTTTCACTACTTTGATGAACCATTTGCATTCTAACAGATCCGATCAAACGTGCACAATTGGACTGGCAAAGGCGCTATAAAATCATAGGAGGGATTGCTCAAGGGATGCTTTACCTTCACGAAGACTCCCGACTTCGGATAATTCATCGTGATCTAAAAGCTAGCAATATCTTACTAGATGAAGATATGAACCCTAAAATTTCAGATTTCGGCATGGCAAGGCTTTTTGTAGTGGATCAAACCCAAGGAAATACAAGTAAAATTGCCGGGACATTGTAAGTTCGCACATTCTGAACCTATTGATCATAAATATGGAGAAATAAGACTTATCTCACTGATGCTGCCATGCAGTGGATATATGGCTCCAGAGTACGTAAGGCTTGGGCAATTCTCCATTAAATCAGATGTCTTTAGTTTCGGCGTCTTACTTTTAGAGATTGTTGCCGGTAAGAAGAACACCCACTTCTTTCAATCAGAGCATGCTGAGTACCTCCTAAGCTGTGTGAGTATGCATTTGAATGTTTACAAATCTCTCTTTTGGTAGAAGTTACAAGAGATTTAAACTTTGTATCTTAAGCATTGAATTCATCTCAATCTGACAATCAAAAGTTTAGAAGAACTGCTTTAATTTCAGATACTTTGTGCTGAAAAATTGTCAGGCATGGAGAAAATGGAGGGAAGGGACAGCTTTAGAGTTGATGGATCCTGTGTTTAGAGGATCTTGTTCGAAGAGCGAAGTGATGAGATGCATCCACATTGGGTTATTATGTGTTCAAGAAAAAAGAGCCAGTAGACCCACCATGGCTTCTGTTGATCTCATGCTTAATAGCTACTCTGTCACCCTTCCATTACCTTCAAAGCCTGCATTTTGTGTCGGCAGAAGAACAGAATCCAACATGCCGTCAAGGGAATATATTAATCCTCAGGCAAGTGAGTCAGATAAATCCACAACTCAGTCGGCCGCATGTTCCATTAACGAGGTATCAATCACTAAATTATACCCTCGATGAAGGGTTGTTTATAGACTCTCTCTCAAATCATCACAAGATTACGTGTTTTATAACTTTCATTTGTTGTATTCTTATGACAGAAGAGGAAGAAGAGGAATGTAATAATACTGGGAATTAAGATATAGATGAATTGTATTTACTACTTTTTCTGTCTCTCTACATAGAATTGCTAGATTTAAAAAAAAAATAAATAAAAATGCTTGAAGCTTGCTCTGTTGATGGGCTGTACATAAGCAGACTGCATAGGTGTCAAGATTACAGGAAGTAGCTTCATAAAGCAACAAGACGAAGCCTCATTCCCCTTCTAACAGTTTACAACCAAATCACTTTTAGACTCCAAAAACAAAATTTTTATTCATTCATGGACAGGATGTAGCATCATCATACCTTGCAGAATAACTTTCCAGTGTCGAAAAAGATCAAATTTAGTTTCCTATTCATTTGGACTAGAAGGCTTTAAGGTCCCACAAGCAAATCTGACCTAGGGATGTCAATGGATCAGATCTATTTCCGAACCCCAAAAATCTCGAATATGGTTAGCCCTCAAAACCCTATGGATCAAATAATGTTCTGAATACATGGTTTCAAGGATCTGAATACTAGGTTTCAGGGATCTGTCATACCAGGTTTCAAGGATCTGTCATACCAAGTCCAGCCCCAAGCCAGAAAACAAAAAATTGTATTGTGGGGTTCTAGACCTGACCGGTACAACCAGTATTAGGGCGGACCGACCGGCCTAAACTGGTACAATCGGTCCGAATTTTTTATTATCTGTTTTCAAATTTGTGAATTGGATGGTCCAAACCGGTATCGATCTGTACCGATCCGGTCTAAAGTTTTTTTAATTTAAAATTTTAGGTAGCTGGTCCTTTTTTTGTACTGGTGATGCACAAATCGGTAAATAGGACCGGTTTAGGCCGATTTAGCCGTTGATCTCTTCGTATGACCGATTTGTGCCGGATAAGATGAACAAGGTCTTTTGAGGTTCGGTAATGCTCCAACCGCTCGCCTAAACCGAGGAATCGGCCGCTTGGGCAGCGCTACATCGATCCAACAAACACGAATTCCGAAATAAGATTGAACAACACAAGAACACAAGATTTTACATGGTTCAGCAATATCGCCTACATCCATGGAATGCCATACGGCATTCATTCTTCTCATTTTATTTTTGAGAAAATATCATTTTACATGATACATTGTAGAAATATCTAAAAAAGAGAATGAGAAACCATAGAATTTTCTATCTTTTGATTCTCGAATTGTATAGAAATCCATCCCCTTTCGTATGGAGAGACAAATCCCTTCATATCAAAAGCCACTTCATATGGCCATCTCTCCCCCTTTTCTGTATGGAGAGACCCTTTCTTTATGTCCTTCCTTTGTCCTTTTAAAGGACTATTGCTAGCTTTCATGTCTCCAAGAAAACTGCCATATAATTGAATGCTCAAAGAAAAAAACGGTAAGAGCATTTTAATAGTTAAATAAAACTGCCAAATCATTGAATGGTCAAACAAAAACTCTCATAGCTTTAATGTTCCAAATAATTATATTTAATCTAAAATATATAATAAGAAATTTACCAATAAAATGGTGACACGTGTGCGCTTTACAAACCGATCATCATTAATAGCCCCCTGCACTTATGGCTCTTGTAAAAGAGGCGTGAGTGCATTTCGATGATGCATTTATAATATAAAACTTCTATTTTTGTATTCGAAGACTAATGCATCGAGGCATCATATTCAGAATTGATATATGATAGACACAAGTCAATGTTCATGATTTTATATGAATTGGTCTACTATTAGTTTCGAACTGATTCTCCCATATGATTTCGAATGTTCTCATTCATAAAGATAATGATATATTATATCACTTCGAAGATATTCTTCAAAGGAATTCTTGTCTAAGGTTTTCCTTAGAATGTTACTAGATCACTTCGAAGATTTTTCTTCAAAGGAATGTAGATTTAAGGTCCATCTCATAGATCCTTAAAATACTTGGTCTGAAGTCCATCTCATGTAGAGCTTCAGTATATATATACTGAATGCTTTGAGGGTTATCCCTTCACAGTATATTGGTCAAGTAGATTTTCAGAATATTGATTCGAGATCTTATTTTAAGTAATGTCAACATATATTGATCATTTCGAAAGAATACAAGTTTGAGATTCGTCTCATGCAGAATCTCAATATATTTGTCTAAGGTCCATCTCAAGTATATCCTTAGAATACTTAGTCTGAAGTCTATTTCAAGTAGAGCTTCAGAATACTTTGTAATAATTCGAGATAATTTTCCCAACACATGGGCGCTCGAAATAATGATACTTGTCTGAAGTCCATCTCAAGTAGACCTTCAGAATATTTGAATGCTATTCGAAGGTTTTCCGCTGAAAGCATGCTGATCACTTCGAGAGTTTTCTCTTTGAAGGAAAATATTGGTCTAAGGTTTTTCTTAGATTATTGAATGCAATTCAAGCGTTTTCACTTGAAAATACATTGATCTCTTCGAAAGTTTTCTCTTCGAAGGAAACATTAGTCTAAGGTTTTCCTTAGAATATAGAATGTAATTCAAGTATTTTCACTTGAAAATACATTGATCTCTTCGAGAGTTTTCTCATCAAAGGTAATATTGGTCTAAAGTTTTCCTTAGAATATATAATGTAATTCAAGCGTTTTCACTTGAAACATTGATCTCTTCGAGAGTTTTCTCATCGAAGGTAATATTGGTCTAAGGTTTTCCTTAGAATATAGAATGTAATTCAAGCGTTTTCACTTGAAACGTCTCTTCAAGAGTTTTCTTATCGAAGGTAATATTCTACTTCGAATATAATTCTCCTAACGTGGGTAGGCATTCGAAGTTCTGAGGCCCATCTTATGTAGATCCTCAAGATACTTGTCTTTTGAGATTCTCCTACATATGTAGGCCTTCGAAAGTTCTGAGGTCCATCTCACGTAGATCCTCAGGATACTTGTCTTTCGAGATTCTCTTACATATGTAGGCTTTCGAAAGTTTAAGGCAAGATGCTACTTCGAATATGATTCTCTTACCGTGAGTAGGCATTCGAAGTTCTGAGGTCTATTTAATGTAGATCTTTAGGATACATATATGATTTCGAGTTGATTCTCTCATTTTTGTGAGCGCTCGAATATGTAAGGTCCATCATGTTTAGATCCTTAGAATATATGTGATTTCGAGTTAATTCTCTATATACAAGTGGACTCTCAAAAATACTTCAAAAGTATACCTTCAAATTGATACTGACTTGAGGTTATCTTATGTAGATCCTCAGAATATGTATAATTTCTGATTTTCTCACGCATGTGAGCCCTCGAATAACTAAGGTCCATCTTGTGTAGATCTTTAGAATGTATATATTTTTCGAGATATTCTCCCAACACATGTAGGCGCTCGAAATATAACAATTCGAAGGTATAGACTTTCTAAGTCTTTCGAATGAGATATATAAATTTTTATAATTGATCATGTTACATGGCATGCTATTATTGGATCAAAACAATTTCAAATTGATTCATTGTCATTACAAGAATCAAACATTCAAAGATTTAATAACCCTCATACATGGGTTTCGAAATGACAGAGATATTCCCAGAACATGTGGGCTTTCTGTTAATAGCCTGAAGCCGAAGTAGATGTCCACTTTATTTTGACCTGCAATGCTCGAATTGAGATGTTAAGCAAATTCTTACACAAACATTATATATGCTGAAAACATATAAGAGTTGAGCCCCTTGATAAATATCATAAGTATATGAGGTGTAAGCAAGCGAGCGTATAAGATCAAATGATAATTCTAACATTTAATAAATATTCCTAAATGAATTCTTGACATATAATACTTTGAAAATGGGCAATATTGAGTTTGAGGTTGTATTTTAAATAGGCCTAAAAATATTAATTTTGAAATAATTATCCCATCTCGAGTGGGCTTTCGAAATATGTTATTTTGAAATGTATACTTCCAACATACGTAGACTTTTGAAGAAATACTTAGTTCGAAGGCATGTTCTCCTTTCAACTACATGTAATGTCATAATTGCATATAGGGTGTAAGCCCCCAATTTCATAATCAAGCTGATCATCTAAATCTAGGGAAATATTGTATTTCGCGTGAAGTGTATCAGCCTACTTTCTTACGTGCCCTAATAGCAGAGCATAAGTCCTTAGTTGCTTGCTATTTGTGAGGCGAATATAATATTAGGCAAATAAAAGTAATATTCTCTTCTAACGATTTCATTACGAGTATACATATATGGATATACATCATGCAAGAGATGTCATTGAATAAAAGCGTACATCATGTAAGATCATGTCTTAAATAAAAGCATACATCATGTAAGATCATGTCTTAATAATACTATTGCTATCACATGCGTTCCATGACAAGGTGAATCATGTGACCCTCTTTTGAGATACACATCCTTTCGAGATGAATCCCATAAAATGATCAGGATTTGATGATCGAGATAGGTCTCACATTTGAGGGACAAACGTGAAAGAGAAATAAGAATATGAAATATTAAAATGGGTCTCACACGTGAGGGTAAGAACTAAAAACTAGAGAGAACTCGAAATATTTTGAAATGGGTCACATAGTAATCTGTGCGCGAGATAGAAATTCGAAAGAGACAAAAATTCGAAATATGCTTAAAAATGGGTTTCACTTAAATGTTTTCGCTAAGGTGAGACAGAAATTTGAAATATGCAAAATGGGTCTTGTGATCACCCCACGGTCGGGTGGACCCTAGGTCGATCGGGTTGACATGGAGTTGCCACTATTCATTGAGTTCGGATGTGAATGGTCACCCATGGGTTTTATCAATTAAATTTAAAATTAAACCAGAGTGTGAAAATAGGTTGGTCTAACCAGAAATTCGGGTAAGGGGGTTTATTTGAGGTGTGGGAAGGTGTTAGGCCCCCACAACCTCCCGGTTTAATCGGTTACCCGATTTAACCGGTTATCCGGTTCAATCGATTACCCGATTTAACCGGTTACCCGGTTCAATGTTTATTTGGCCAAAAATATATAAAAAAAATCTAATAGATGCTTTAGAGAAATAAAAATATGTACATGGAAATTCACATGAGATCTATATCAATTAAATAAGGTTAACATCATGGATTAATTAAAAAATAATAATAATAAATTTATTCATAACATGCTTTCAATACCTAATAAACTCCATAAAAAACTAAGAAAAAATAAAAAAAAAATACCTGTAGCAATTCTTGAAATTCCCCTTGGTGTGTTGTTCCCCCGTTTTGAGCTCCTCGGCAAGGCCCGATTTTGAGAAATCGTAGCAACAACGGTTTTCTTTCAGATTAGGCCAAACAGGACCTTAAGCATGTTTCTGGATTTTTTCTGGTTCAGTTCATTGTTTTGGGTTTAGTGGTTTGGTTCGAGGGGTGTGGTTCGGTTGAGTGGGATTTGGGTGGTTTGGATTGGGTTGGCCTGATTTGGATTGGTTTGGTTCAAGAGGATTTAGACTTGGATTGGTTTGGGTTAGTTGGGTTTTATGGGTTGGCCGGTTAAGGGTTCGGTTGGCTGGTTTGGTTTGGGTTAAGGGGTAGTGGTTTTGGTTTGGTTTTGGTTGGGGGTCTTTCGTTATTTCTGATTTCTGTGGGGGTGGGCTAAGTAATTAAGTTTTCTTGTTTTTGGTTTACAGGAAGGAGAAAACGGACACAAAAACAGGGGAGAAGAAGAAGAAGGGAAGAAGAAGGAAGAAGAAGAAGAAGGGGAAGAAGGGAAGAAGAAGGGGAAGAAGGGAAGAGGAAGGAGAAAGAAAAGGAGGAACATAGAAAGAGAGGGTTTCACGGAGGAGAAGAAGGGGAGAGAAGAAGTGGTGCAGGTGGAAGATTTTTTTTCACGGAAGAGAGAGAGAGAGAGACGAGGGGAAGGAGAAAGGAAGAAGACGGAGATGGTGAGCCAGGTGGTTTGGGTGCTGTTTGGGGTTGAAAAAAGTGGGAATGGTTGGTGGTTCTGCTGCTGAACAGAAAACAGAGGAGGGAAGAGACAGAGAAGAGAGGTGCGGAAGAGAGAGGCGGTGGTTTCGCTGGGTTGATAGATGGTTGGGGAGGACGAGAGAGAGGGGGAGATGAAGACGGCAGAGAGTGAGTGATCTGGTTTCAGAGGTTGTAGAAACAGGGGATCGAGGGGTGGTGACGGTGGTGCTGGTTTCGTTGAGTTTTTGCAGGTGGGTTGAGAGAAGAAGGTGGAACAGGGGGTGTGTTGGAGGTGGTTTGTAGGAGGGGCTGTAAAAAATAGGTGAAACAGAGGGTGTTTGATGAGGGCGAGGGAGGAGCTGGAGGTGCATGGTTTGTTGCAGAACTGAGAGGAAGAGTTGTGTGGGTTCTTGCAGGTTCGAAAACAGGGAGGAGAGTGAGAGGGGTTGGAGCTTCTGCCAGAAGGAGAAGGGTGATGGGGAGAGCCAAGTTTTCTGGGTTTTGGGAGTTTCCTTGGGGAAGAATCGTGTCCTCCTCCTTTTGTGTTCAGCCCTTGCATTTTTAAAATAAAAGAGGGGGGAAAGAGAGAAAGGAAGGGAAGAAGAAAAGGAAAAAGAGAAAAGGGGGAAAGAGAGAGAAAGGACGAGAAGAGAAAAAGGAAAAAAACAAAAGAAAGACAGAGGAAGAGAAGAAATGAAAGAAAAATAGAAAAAAAAGGGAAAGGAAAGAGAGAAGAAGAAAAGAGGAGGGGAGAGGGAGAGAGCACTTGGACTGCTCTCTCTCTCTCCAAAATTTTATTTTATTTTATTTTTTTATTTATATATTTTTTTTGTCTTTTTTGATGATTTAAAAATATCAAAAATAACCCTTCGATTTTCGAACTTGGAATTTTATAAAATCACAGTCGTTTAGAAGATGTTTCAGCGATGAATCCAAATTTAATGTCGAAAAAATGTTTTGACCCTCGGATTTAATTGCTTGGCTCGAACGATTGAAGTAGGGGTAAAATTGTCATTTTTCTGACGAACTTAAAATTTGCTCAAGATTATACTCATTAGAGAGCATTTTGGCTCAGGAATTCAAATTGGAGGTTGAAAAATGGATTTATGACTAAAATGAATCAGGTGGGGTCTACCAAGGGTATTTTAGTCATTTTCAAGAATATTTTGGGATTTCTGAGATTTTTAAGGAATTTGAGTACATGGTAGAGATTAAATTCAGATGGTGATTTGGAGTTCCTGATTCTCAAGCCAAGCCTTCAATGAGTTGCAAAACACAGAGAATTACACTTCAGTGCAAAGCGGGGTGTCTACAGCTTCCCCTCTTTGTCGGAATCGCGTGCGATGGACGACAAAGAAAAGACATTACCCCAATTTGCA
>JAUPMG010096261.1:0-12420 GCA_031762675.1 Pachysandra terminalis
TGTCAGATAACAGAGAGTGTGAGTGCAATAAGAAAAAAAAAAGCTTGGTTTTAAAATTTTAAGTGTTCTTCTAGAAAATCAGAAGGACGACAAGATACTATCTATCACACGCAAAGAGTAACAGTATACTGAACATGTTTGGATTCTCAGAAAACCAGTACATAGACACACGAGTGACAGACAGTGTCTCACGTGGAAGTTGAGTGGGACCCACTTCATTAGATCTGATGGTTGTAATGATCAATCATCTCCTTAAATATATCATCAGGTAGATTTTGATCTTGTAAGGTAGGACGCAGAAAGGTTGATGAGCTAGCGTTTACAAAGATGGAACAGTGGGTCCCAATGCATCCAATCGCCATTAGTGCATTTGTTTAAGGTCCACGTCGCCATCATCTCGACAATAAACAAAAGACTTAATAGAATAAAGACTGTCCAGAGATTAGGAGTTAGTCGTGGCAAGTTTGGCTATTCCCGGTTTACACGTTACATCGAAAGCCAAAAAAAAGTGACTAAAAAGTACATTGTATTTGGCAAGAAAGAGTGCCTCGAAGTTTTCAATCAGGGCCTTATAAACTTTTTAGAGGCGCATTTGTCTGGTAAAATGTTCAAGATTTGAAAGAAGCCTTGCATATGTACTTTTAATTGACCTTACCTGATATAATATAATTTATTCTGAAAAATGTTTGCCACATGGCAAAATTATTTCTTAAATCTAAAATATTTTTGAATGTAAAACTTGAACGGTATTTAAACAAAATCCAATAATTAAAGCTAGCAATGCCTTTCATCGAGTAAATTGAACAAGAAAAGTGGTTGGTGCATGATGACCTAACAATTTTAATTAGACCATGGGTTCTCTTGCAAATGACTATGTACTACACAAATTTTTTAACTTATATTTGTGTCAAAATAGTGTCCATATGGCATGTCGCTTGGGATTCTTATTTAGGTTGCGTTTGCCCCGGCTTGTGCTTATAGATAAGCACTATTGGATAAGTTGCTCAATAAGAGCACTTATCCACAGCAACAATAAACTGCTCATTTGAAGATAATAGCGTTTGGTAAATAAATTTATTTAAGTGCTTATAAAAGTTTAAGGGTACAATAGGTATTATAAAACTATTATTAAAGTTTAAAATAACATTTATTTAGTGTTTATGAAAGTCTAGAGGTCAAATAAGTATTTTAAAAATATTACTAAAGTTGCGAAATAGCTTAACGCATAAGAGCTTGGGAGAAGCTGCTCTCAGCAGCTTCTCCTTATGGGTAGCCTTCCTCTAGTGCTTATGGGTAAGCATTTACCCATAATCACTATCAAACACATATTTAATTTTAAAAAGTGCTTATATACACTACAAGTTGCAATAAGTACTTACAGAAGTCGGGGCCAAACACAACCTTTGTAACATCAGTACTCCATATGGCAAAAAGAGGCCTTATCTAATCGAGCAATATAAGTGTATTGTTTGGAGTGTGGACGTTGCAACATCAATTGAAATGTGTATGCGTTTGTCACTCGTCCACATGTTCTAAAGGATTTATATCATGCGTTTAAACATTTGGAGCATTTTAATGCACAATATTTCAGAAAGTTTGTTGGGAAAGTAATATACCATAAATTAATATGTTGGAAAGTGAAATTTAAGTTTCTTGAAGTCGTTTGATAGTATCAAGAAAATGTATGACTATGACAAAAAAAATTTGATTTTTATGTTCGGTTAGTAGATACGAATGAAAAAAAAATTCCCATCTACCCATTTTACCCTTTATTGTATTCGTGCAAAAAAAATGAAGCTTTGATGACGGTAGGTGGGATGGAAACATGCTCTTCTCCTCACCATTTCATATTTTTTTTCTCATAAATTCTTTTCTTTTTATCAGAAAATAAAAATGACCCTTTTTCCTGCAATCAAAGGAATTTGAGTGAAACAATTTTTTTGAGACCCACCCTTTCTGGGTAATCCAAACACATATGTTATAGTAGAAAGCAGTCTTTCCTTTCCTTTCCTTCGCCATAAAATCAGACTATCCAAACGGAGGCTTAAAGAGATACGCTAAAAAGTGCAACACATCACTTTTCAACCCCACTAAAATACAAAATATTTTCTTTTTATTAGGTAAGTTATATTGGTCTATAATTATTACAAAAATAAAATAAAATAAAAAATTGGTCTATAATTTTATTTGAATTTTATATATTTTTTTAAAAGATTACACACGTTGGTTTAGCATTTTTTTTCCTATAAAATCATTCAAGAGTGAATATGAGAAGAAGAGGGGATGAAAAAACACATAACATTCCGATTCCCATATAAAATGAATAAATTTCAAATTGACAATTAAAAATAATAATACCTAAAAATACATTAGTTCAACAATCATATCTAAAGTTGGATGAACACTTAATCTCTTACAATAATCATAGTTAAAGCCTGTATGAGTTGCAAATGGGGCCATATTTTTTTTTTAAGGATGTCTGGGCCAATTTGCACGCATCACGACTAATTCTCAGGATCCTAAAATTAACAATCATATAAACCTCCAATGGCCCCAAGTGAAATGGTACCCTGCAATATCGAGAACCCTTGACCTAATGTTCCATGAAGCACCAACTACAAATGACCATTGGGGCAACCCTTCGGTCTAGAGCAAGATGGTTAGAGTATCGATTGCAACACAAATTGTTGCTTGCCACACATTCCAGGCAAGTCTCGTGAGCCTTATGAAATAAAAAATTGCGTTTTACGTAATTTTTTAAAAGACCGATGTTAGACATATGGCTAGCATTAGTTTGTGTACTACAACCAATGTTCTAGCCATCTCGCTCTAGACGATATGTTATCATTGCGAATGTCTTACTTTGACTAAAAGCAAGAATGCATCAAAAGCTTAAATACATTCTAACTTATTGAGGATACAACCAAATTAACAGTCCAGAAAGGCCTCCCTAAAACAAACATAACACACACACACACACACATATATATATATATATATATATATATATATATATATATAAATGCCAAGTATCATCTTGATCAAATAGTGTTAAGTCATTTAATTTTTCTTTTACTTTTTTTTTTTTTTATATTGGAAAACCATTAAAAGCTAAGTCAAAGCTTTAGCACATGATATTTGACTGAAATGGTTGAGAGTTGTCCAATTAATCTAACCTTTTTTATTGAGATTCTCGCAAGTGGATCCCATTCAGTAGTCGGTCTTGGCTCTTCATGTTGCCATACTTTGCCACTTGTTAGGTTCTTATGCTCAATATCCATGATATTCTTAATTATTAAAGGACAAGAGCTCTGATAGTTCTGCATGCATTTTACTTATACTTATGAAAGTTTCATTAAATAATTTAATTTATTTAAAAATATCCTAAATACCCCTTAACAAAGTTTTTAAGTCTCGGATCTTGGATTGGACTTGTCTCGGCCGATCTAGATTGGTGATACCGGCCGATTCAGATCCGATCCAAAACTTGGATCAACCTTAAAAAAACAATTTGTGGCTGGACCGGTCACCCGAACGGCTATCCCGGTCTAAGTCAATACCTATTGGATCGTTTATTTTATAAATTAAAAAAAAAAACTTTGGACCGGTCTAATCCAATCATTGGACTGGTTTGTATCAATATCGGTTGGACCGGTCCAATCCAAAGCTGCTTGATACAATAGTCATATTGTGGCTTGGGATCAAACCGGTCCTAGCCGATCCCGGTACAAATCGGTCTGATCCTTGAAACCATGCCCCTTAAAACTAATTATCTTTCAAAAAACCAATAAAATAAATTATCTATCAATTAAGTACTTATTGCATCTTATAGTTATATAAGCACTTCTTAAAATTAAATGTGTTTGCTAGTGCTTATGGGTAAGTGCTTACCCATAAGCACTAGAGGAAGGCTACCCATAAGGAGAAGTTGTTGATAGCAGTTTCTCCCATGCTCTTATGCATTCAGCTATTTCACAACTTTAGTAATATTTTTAAAATACCTATTTTACCCCTTAACTTTCATATGCACTTAAATACATGTTATTTATTAATTTTAATAATATTTTTATTATACCTATTTTACCCCTAAACTTTTATAAGCACTTAAATAAAGCTATTTACCAAACTATTTTTTTCAAATAAGCAGTTTACTGTTGCTGTGGATAAGTGCTCCCATTGAGCAACTTATCCAATAGTGCTTATCCATAAGCACAAGCCAGGCGAAACGCAGCCTTAATATGTTTTTGTTAAAAGATACATTATGGGCCTAAAACTTCTTTCCAGGCCTTTGATGAGTTGGTCGTTAATTAACTAGCAGATATCTCTCCCAAGGACATGAACACCCTTACAAGTTCGAGTTGAGCCCAACCCAATACGAAAAAAGTGGGACTTGGGTTGGAGCTTTTAAGTTTAGGCTGCGTTGGCCCGGCATATATAAATACTTATTTTAGCTTATACCTTACTAAAGCACGTTTTAAAATTAAAATTGTAATTGGTAACACAAAATGGGTAAGTGCTTATCCATAAGAAGCTTCTCTAATCACTTATGAGAAAACTTATATCTAAATTTTAATAATATTCTTATAATACCTATTTTACTCCTAAACTTTCATAAGAACTTAAATAAATGTTATTTTTAGACTTTAATAATATTTTCATAATACCTATTTTACTCTTAAACTTTCATAAGCACTTAAATAAATGTATTTACCAAACGTTATTTTCTTCAAATAAGCAATTTTTGTTGCTGTGGATAAGTGTTCCCATTGTGCCACTTATCCAATGAGTGCTTATCCAAAGGCAGAAGCTAGGTCAAACGCAGCCTTAAAGTTGGGCTTGGGTTGAAAGCGTTTCATTTGATCTGAGACTGATCGGGTTACATCTAAGGCTTTGAGCAGCCATATCCAACCCAAGCTATATATATATATTCAAATATTTCATCCATACATGTTTGTATACATACACGGGTGCAACTACGGTCGGTTAAACCCAAAACCGAACCGATCCAAACTTAACTTCAGTTTGGTTTGAGTTGAGTTTCTAGATATTTGGTTCTGTTTTGAATTTAACACCACAAGCAAGAAAGCAAGCTGAAGAACCAGAAGGAAGCTGAAGAGCCTCCCGAGTCCAGAGCAGATCCACACATGCAAGAATCGGCAAGAAGACGAAGGGCGTTCCAAACTCCTAGACACCGGGATTGGCCGGAAGTCCACCTCCCGGTTGAGGGTTCTGATTGGCTTCACCCCCCACCTGCATTCTCTGTTGCTCCAAGAGCGCCTGGTTCAGGATGTCCCAAAGCCATCCCGAGCATGTCCCCCTGCTCCTGCTGCTGCTGCTGAACGCCCTCCCTACCGGTGCCTTCCTGATCTGCTGCAGCCAAAGCATCCAATTCGCGACAAAAACGCTTAGCCTGCTTGGCCTTACCTTCGCTTTCCATCAACTGAACCTTATTGACAATATATTGACTCAACTGAGCAGTCTGATCAGGCACACTCTTCACATGCTGAAGGCGACTCTGTTTCCTTACAATATCATGGAAGGCATTGTAAGCCTCCTCCAAACTATTCTTCGTAAGCGCAACTGGCATAGCTCCATCATTGTTACACTTGTCAAGGTACAGATCCCAGCACTCCTGTTTTATCTCATGAACCTTCTTCATCCCAGTACTATAGGTTGAAGCCGGCTCAAACATTTGCTTCTGGGCATTGATTGCCTGCTGTTTCTCATTCTCAAGTAGGGCTATCTCCGTCCTCAGATGGGCAATTTGGAGTTCGAACCTCTTCCTAATGTCACCGACAGTAGCCTGGAAATCCTTGTACTGAGTGTCGAACATGTCAATCAAGCAAGTCTCCTGCATGGTGAACTCCCCTCCAGACCGTTTCAGAAGACCGGTCTCGAAGGAAAGCGTTCTGACCATCAGATCCTCAAGAAGTCGAGGAACTGAATGAACTGCTTGAACGTGCACGTTTTGATTGCAGTGTAGAACCCTCTCTGCATCCCTATATTCAAAACCCTCTCAAGGGTATTAGCATCATGAGCCTTGTCCTTCAGAATTTTGAGCTTGGACTGAAAGGCTTTCATAGTGAAGCCATTGTTAAGGAGCATATGAGGAGTGAAGAATATGGGCGGAATCCCAACGGTAGCGAGCTTCCGCTCTATCTCGTGGGTACCAGCACCCGCACCCTCTGTCGTGTAGGATTTCGGAGTGCGACCACCACCACCACCACCATGACCAGTAGACATCCTCAAAAGACAAAGAAGACAACAACAAACTCAAAAGTAACTGGTTATCTCTTAGAACCTCTGTTTTAAAAATAGGGAAGACTCATTCTGAGTATATTTCTAGGGGGGGACGATGTCTGGTTAATGCTTTCCGATTAAAAAATAAAAAAAGGGGGGGCGGGGGGAACCAAAACAAAAAGGGGGCAAAAGTTTCCCGCCCTTTTTTCCAAAGTGCGACAGAAGTTGCAAAAGCTTCAGAAGGGAGAGACTCAGGGTGCGTTAGATTCGATCATTTGTTCAAAGAACTTGTGTAGACAATATTCAAAGAGCAGGGAAGAGTTTATTGTTAGAGATCAACAACATATTCTTTAGATCTATCATTGTACTTCAAGATTTTTATAGAGTAATGAAGCTTCTAGAAAAAGCTAGAGGAATGGTACTTCTAGATTTTTCTAGAATAATTAAACTTCTAGGAAAAGCTAGAAGAAGATTGGAACATCCAAGAACTAGGAACAAAAAAGTAGTAGAATGTTTTAGATTTGTATACATATAGTAAAATGTTTTAGATTTGTGTACATATAGTGGAGTATAGAGACATCTAGAGAGATGCTTGTAGAAATCTCTAGATTAGTTAGTTACACCTATAAATAAGTAAGTATATAGCTCATTTAATACACAGAGTAAAACATAGGAAAATACACAGAGTGACACACAGGGAAACACAGAGTTGTATCATCTTCTTTGTAAATAATACAGTGAAGCGTTTTCAAGTGTTGCTCTTTGAGTTGTGTTCAAGTGCTTCGTTTTGGTGTCGTATTTTTGCCACTATTCGAGTCTTCAATTCCCTACATCTATTACAAGGTGAAGCAGAGTCTATTGCAAGGTGAATTTCTTGCTTAATGTAAAACAGCAGTATCTTTTCTAATTCAAATGGGAACTTCTTCTTACCTTTTTCTATTTCTTTTCATTTTATTTTTAAAATTTGTCTTACCCATTCAGAGTTCAGTTGGGTTTTCGTTGAATCGATTTGTTTTAAGGATAATCACTGATTTTTTTTTTTTTTTGAATCATAGTTGGACTGATTAACTTGTGAATTATACTTGAATCAATGCATACATTTCCAATTTGGTATACAAATTTCTCTAATTCTTCGTTGAATTGTTACGTAGTGTTGTTCTGGTATACTGGCTGAACTTGTTTGGGTATTTCTGCTGCTGGCCTTCTTTGCTTGGGTGCTGCTGTGTTCTGGCTGCATCTCAGTTGCTTGCTTGGATTCTGCTGTGTTCTTTCCTTCTATGGCATTGCTGCTACTATTTTGTAGTATTTCTGCTACATCAGGTCTTGTATTTATTTTGCTCACGCTTTTACCTTCGGTTTTGGTTTTGAAATTATAAAACCGAATTAGATCGGTTTAGTTTTGGGTTGAGGCTTTGATTAAATCGAACTGAACCGAAACTCAACCTAACCTATTTAAACCGAATTATGGTTTATATGTTTTATATGTGGTATATATATATAATGTAATTCTAAGGTATTAACTTGACCTAACCTGACCCAAATCGAATCTAAACTTCAATTTGGATTGCGTTGGTTTGGGTTTAGGGTTTTCAATTTCAATTCCGTTCGGTTTCAGGTTGAGAAGTTCAGTTCGATTCGGCTTTGGGTTAACCTTTACCGATGTCGATTTGGTCTTGGGCTGATGTCAACCCAAACCAAACCCAACCGAGTTGCACCCCGGTATATATGCAATGCTTTATGTAGAGTACTTTAGGGGCATAATTTGAATGGATGATGCAAAGAATACAGAATCTATATATGTACAAGGTTTGTTGGAAAATTTGTCTGCCAACATGTTTGGTTGCAAGGGAAACTATATCCTGGTTAAGGAGTTACAAGGTCTAGCCTGATTTTGGAATTTAGCCTTGAGAAGGAAACCACCACACTAGGGGTGGCAATGGGCCAGATGACCCACCCAGCCTGATCTACCTGGTCCTATGATTAGGCGGGCTTGAACAAGGGTAAGTGGCCCATAAGGTCAGGCCAGGCTAAAAGTTAAGTGGTCAGTGTTTTGGATTGGGCTCGGACTTATACTAAATTAGTCTGGTCTGATCCGACATTAATGAGTAATATATAATTTGTACTTAAGTTGATCATCATATTTTAGTGGAGACGTAAGTTCGAATCCTACTAGTAACACATTTATAATATTCAGTTTAAAAAAAAATAACAAATTTCAATTTGTATGGTAGGACTGAACCATAATCGGGCTTGATGTATTTTAAATTCATCAGGCTCGGACTTACACCTTTGAGCCCGAAGATCGGGTAGGGCCGAGCCGAGCTCGGATCAATATAAATAATTCTATAATGGAATATAGGCCAGACCCGAGCCCAGCCCGTTGCCACCCCTACACCACATTCAGCCATTGGGGTGGATCTCCTTCCTATCTTCCCTCTCAGGGATCTTGGATCGGACTGGTCTTGGTCGATCCCGATTTGGATCGGCAATAGTGGCCGATCCAAAAGTTGGATCGTCCTTTAAAAATAAAAATAAAAATTGGATCAGTAGATCGGTCCTATCTAGTCACTGGATTGATCTGGATCAGTCGGTTGGACAGTTCTGGTCCAAAGCCACTTGATACAATAGTTGTATCGTGGATTAGGATCGGACTGGCCCTGGCCAATCCGATACGGACCAGCTGATCCGGTCTGATCCTTGAAACCATGTTCCCTCTCGCATAGAAAAATACTTTCACACAAACTAACCAAATAAATATTTTTCAAAATACCAATTAAAGCATACTTACTATTTAGAGTCAAACACAAACACCTAATAAAAAAAAAGTCAAACACAAACTCATACAAAGACGATAATCCTTTTTTTAAAAAGCTAGTGCTGCTTCCCACACTTAAAAAACTTTTTACATCCACTGATGCAAACCTATGATAATAGTTTTGCTACAATACAACACAAGCAGAGGAACATGACTGTCCACAACCATATCAACCGCTGGTCCCGATGATCTTCAGACGATGGACGGTCTTGATGAAAGTTCTGCAAGATCAACATTTTCATAAAATGACTTAATTTGAAAACATTCATGCAAAACAAAACAAAGCAAAGAACAAATTAAATGATGTGGATTGGATGTTCAAGATCACTCAATCAAGCCAATTTTATACCAGATGATCTGTAATGGACCCACAAGTTTAGGGGTGCAACTGGGGTCGGTTAAACCTGAAACCAAATCGACCAAAACCGACTTTGATTCCGTTTGGTTAGGTTTGGGTTGGGTTTTTAAATATTTGATTCGGTTTTAGTTTTGAAATTATAAAACCAAATTAAATCGATTTGGTTTTGGGTTGAGGTCTCAGTTAAACCGAATCAAACATAAATCCAAATTCTAGTGTAAATAGTCTGAACCGAACTGAGCCGATTTATATATAATGTAATTCTAAAAAACATTGTATTAACCTGACCTTACCCGACCCAAACTGAACCAAAACTGTCATTTGGGTTGGATTTGTTCGGGTTTAAGGTTTTCCATTTCAATTCTAAACTGAAATAAACCAAACGGAGCCAATTTATATATAATGTAATTCTTAAAAACATTATATTAACCTGACCTAACCAGACCCAAACTGAACCGAAACTGTCATTTGGATTGAATTTGTTTGGGTTTAGGGTTTTCCATTTCAATTCGGTTTGGTTTTCAATTTGGAAAGTTTGGTTCTCAATTTGATTCGATTCGCTTTTGGATTAACATTCACCAATGTCGATTTGGTCTTGGATTGATGTGAACCCAAACTAAACCGAACCGAATTGCACTCCTAAATTAAGTTATACCCGGTCTACATCCCCCCACAGCTCAAAACACCACTGATTGCAAGATCAATGGTGTTCAAACATCCAACAAGCTATCAGCTATCTCATAATCTTCCAAATCAAACCTCCGAAGACACACACACACATATATATATATAGGAATGAGTGAAGTGTAATTCAAGAGAATATACTTACTGCCAAGGTACATCTCCAGCAAGCAACCAATCTTCTTCTTTGTCTTGATATGTCAGTGTATAATCTCTACCATATTCATGTTGAGGTCCTTTGACACCTTTCTCGTCTGCAAAGACAGAACAAAACCCATTAAACCAGAGTTTCCATTAAAGCTTTGCTTGATATACTTTGAAGAAATTAAAGCTAATATAAATAAACCCCATCAACTCACATTTCCCAAACATGCTTATCAAGGTATCAGTAAGCGTCTGGTACGAGTGATGGAGACTAAGATCAACCTTCCTTGCTATTGCCACCCCGTCCATCTTCACCTTCACGTACATGGATTTCAATCCAGAACAACCATTCTCCACCCTCTGATCAATATTATCAATCCGACCACCTTGCTGTTGTGTTGATGAGTTCATCTTCTTCATCCATGATTTGATTGGTGGCCACCCCACAATACAGTTTCCTCTTCCATCATCCCTTCAATCACCAAAAAAAAAAAAATTGAAAAAATTAAATTAAATTATTATAGCCACATGATTATTTCTCATTAGTTCCTTGTAATTAACCAGGCTTACTTGGTAATGGTGTAAGATCTCTTCTGCAGGTCCTCACGATCATCATCATCCTCGTTTGGCTGGTCATTCCACAAGAGTAGAGGCAACGTTTGAAGAACAAAGTCTCTGCTTTGCTGATCAAAGGCCTTATCATAACTACGCTTCTTATTGTCATCGTTGTTGTTGCAACCAAGTCTCCATGTGTCCGAACCCATGTTCTCTTTTGGCTCGTAGTCGTAGACATGGTTAATGTTTAAGTCGAACCCTTTAACTGGATTGTTCGGAAGAGCCAAACCCAGTTGCAGCTCCATATCCTCCAACAAGAACAAACAAGATCACCAATCCAATAAAATAAGAACAAAGAAAGAGAAGAGAGAGACTGAACTGTGGAGTTGTTGTTTGGGATTTTATAATAATAAGAAGAGATCAAGAAAGAGAAGTTGGTATTGGGTAAGGTAAGATATGTATGGGACATACCGACAAGAGGGTTAAGAGAGCCCGGGCTATGCGGTCCCGGCACACTGTGCACCATTTCCAAAACGTCCGTATCACTGCTAGACTTTTGACCGACCCAGTTGTGATGCTGTCCCTAACATCATCGTTCTTGGAACCGACATGGTCACTTTCAAAGCCTCTTAAGTTCTTTCTACTATTGCGTATGGGTTAGCCTAGCCCAGTGGCTTCCTTCTCTCTTACCGACTCTCTTTAATTAAAGAGGAGACTTGACTGACCAAACCCCTTTTAAGCTTCTTAACCAGAAGGACCACATTGATAGAATAGACTACTGCAAAATGCAGAGCCTAGTTAATTTTACGCCTTCCATTTTGAGTTTGAGTCAACCAAGCAGCTTAAGTGGCCCAATTCTTTTTTCTTTCTTCTTCTTTTTTGTTTTTTTGGGAAAATTATACTTTAACCCCTTGAGGTTTCTGACAATTGCAGTAAGACTATAAAGTTTTTGAAATTATAATGACACCCTTTGCCGAAAACCTCAAGTAGGTCTGTCAATGAGCCGAGCTTGAGCTCTATAATTAGGCTCACGATCCGAACGCCCAAAAAAAAAGCTCATTATTTTAACGAGCTTGGATAGGTTCGGCTCGGTTTTTATATGAGGTTTTACATTTATATTCCTATATCTTATATTATGTATTAATATTAAACACCCATGTTAACATATTTATTAAATATAATAATAGTTATCAATTATAATATTATTGCATTTGTATTAATCTAAGCTTTTTTACAAGCTGAGCTGGGCAAAGCTCAGCTCGGCTCGTTTATGTCACGACTCGAACCGGAAATTCTCGATTACATAGGTTTTCCAGTCCAAGTGTAACCTTCACCCCGTATTTCTACGGGAGTGACTATCCAAATTGAATCATAAACGGAAGTCCTGAGCAGTTCTAGTAAGATATAAGTAACTAAAGGCGCTTAGAATAAAAATCTACACATTCTAGGTATCAAAGTCTAACTCTAGACTAATTATTTTTACATACGTCTGCGCTACCCAATCCATGTCGGCTCTCTCGATTTGCTTCTTACTCTTGAGATCTGAAAATAAAATAAAACAAAGAGCATGAGTAAACCTAAAATAATATGCATTCACTCATGTTCTCCTATTCTGGGCCGTGTGTGA
>JAUPMG010096272.1:0-12419 GCA_031762675.1 Pachysandra terminalis
GGTCCCTAATGCGTTAATATGCAAATGAATATTTGTCCTGCTTCACATACAAGTCGTTTTTCCTTGGCAACTTTAGCATGGTCTATAGATGCCCAACATGTTCCTTTAATGTCGAACTGTAGACAATGATGTCGTCCAAGTGCACCACGACAATCTTGTCCAAGTAGTCATGGAATATTTTGCTCATGTGTTTGCAAAATGTAGCTAGTGAATTAGTCAAGCCAAATGACGTCATGCTGAGCCCATTTGCGCCATATCTCGTGACACAAGTTGTCTGAGGTTCATTGTCTTATGCTCTGCTAACCTGATAAGAACTCGACTACAAGATAAGCTTAGTGAAATATCTTCTCAACCCAAACTGATTAGATAAGTTAGCATTGAGTGGGATTGGTACGTGCTCCTTATAGTCACCTTGTCCGGTACCTTATAATTGATACATAGCTTGAGACTCCTATCATGCTTGCGTTGGAAGAGGACTGTTGTCCTGTATGGTGTCTTAGATGGCTAGATGAATCTCGACACCAACTCGCTCTATTGCTTGTGAATTGCCGCCAACTCCGCAGGGGGTATACGATAAAGGGCTTGGGCTGGTGTATTCCCCCTAGCAATAAGTTCAATCTCGTGGTCCACAAACTTACATTGGGGAAACAACTTGTGCAACTCCTTTTGTGTGATGCTTGCAAGCATCTTAAGCAACCCAAGCATTTCTGTCGGTATCATCTCTTGACCAACTTGCTCATGCTCCTCTCATAAAGTAGCGAATCCCTTCTTGAGTTGTAAGGATGAAATAAGCTTCTCGTTGTCACTTCTTGCCTCTGAAGGCACCATGCAAGGAGTGTCCCCAAGCATGCACAAAGGTTGGCCTTCTTCTTGAATTGCAAGAATTCCATCCCAATGGTGACTTGGAAGCCATCCATAGGGATTGCAATAAGGTTGGCCTTCCTTAACAATTTCCCTAATTCAATAGGCACCCCTAAGGCTATTCCATGAATTGGCTTGGCTTTAAAATTCATTGCTTTGATGTGGCATGATTCCTTCTCAAGCTTCAAGCTCAATTGCTTGGCTTCATGCTCCACAACAGAGTTAGCGTGGCCCCTGTGTCTACCATGGACTGGGTGGCCTTGTCATTAATCTTCATGTCCACAAGAACGAGGCCTTCAGATTTTTCCTTCATGTTATTGAGCTTAGTCTCCAAGGCATTAATGTCATTAATGCTTTCAAACGGCCTCCATTCAGCGCTCCTTTTCATCTTCTTCCCGTGGACTCCTCAACACGTGTAGTTGTTTGAGCAACTGAGGCTTGCATAACATTGAGGACTTGTGTTTATGGGCAATCCACAACCTTGTGAGGCCCGCCACATAGGTAACATGCTATCGGCTAAGAACTTGTCATGGACCCTGATGAGCCCTTAATTGTTGGATTCCATTTGTCCATATTGCTTCCCATTTACCTTAGTTTCTATGTATGGCTTCCCCAAAGCACCTGTAGTACCCTTCTTCTTGGAAACATCCTCTACTGGTGTGAAGTCTGTCAATTATTCGGCTGTTGCGTGTGTAGTAGCTAAGCATTGGACATGCTGCCTTTTTAACTCTATTGACACCGAAGGCTTGTGCCCTTCCAAGAAAGAGAATAGCTTGTATTTCTTGGACATATCCTTAATGTTCAACATCAAGGCCGAGAGTTTCTTGACGTACTCACAATGAACATGGTTTTACCTCGCAATAAACTCCACATTCTTGAGCAAGAACTAGCTCTTGAGCTCAGTCTTAAGTTCTTTGAAAGTATTGATATTGCATCTTATTAAATTTCCACCTCAAGTATGCCGCCATAGTTTGGCATCACCCAATAAGTTCATGGTTGCTATTGACACCTTTGCCTCCTCTGACTCTTGTCTGATTACCGGGAAGTCTGCTCCATGTCAAGTAAGAATTACTCGAGTTCCTTAGCATCTCGATTACCATCAAATGTCATTGCGTCCGAAACTTGCACATGGATAGAGCCGTCAAAGTTATTACCAGCATTTGTCGAGCCAGCTGCTTTATAAGCAAATTGAACCTGTTGGGATCTTTCTGATCCTGTAGAGCTCCCACTTTGTCTCTTATGTCCTCGTCAATTGCCTCAACTGGTGCTCATGCTCATGCTCAAACTTCAAGTTGTCAACGTACTCTTGCAACTGATATACATATTGATGCTTCACATGCGTTGTTGTAGTGCATCAATGCGTGCAATGAGTTGAGAAACACCATCACTAAAACACCATTGCTTCGTGATGCCTGTGCTTCTGTTGCAGTGCCTTTCTTTTTGTTGTTCCTGCTGCACCTTCCATTGCAAGCTTTGTAGCATGGCTCTGATACCAGTTGTTGTGGACAAGTATTCCTCAAGACAATTGTGCAGCACTTGCATGCCCACGAGTTAGCTCGTGTAGTTAAAGAGAAACAAGCACAATGATAAGAGTAATGGATGTAAATAGAATGCTTTATTGATGTGTATGGGGGACAGTTGCAAGAGTGCTAGCTTAGGATGTTAGAGAGGCAGATTGCCTAATAATGGGTTTCTGACATGTCCAACGGATTAGTACTACCACTCCCTCTATAAAGAGGTTGCTAAGCTTTTATCCTTTTGTCGGGATGAACATCGCCTCTGTTGATGGAGTCATACTTTAGTACTCACTACTTTTCATAGGACAAAATGTACAGGGTGCCTACATATGCTACACAATGGCTCGGTCCAAGATCATGCAAACAATGCTGAATGAATGCCCTTGACAATATATAATACGTCAAATGTTACCTGATAAAAAAAATTATGGGGATGCCTAAATGGGAGAAGATTGAAATGTTTGATGAAGCCAAATTCAACGTAAGATTATTATGGTCATTGTAGGTATTAAAATACATGTGTGTGATTTACAATAATGTTTTTCGTGAATCAGGACATTGTTTTTAGAGATTAATTGAACATATTCTCTGGTATTTGTTTTGATACGGGGCTTATAGTTTTTGCACTAAAACCATTATATCATAGTTTGTTTATCAAAAACTGGTTGTGATGAAGTTGTTTTAGTCTTTTTGATGTATACTTGGATATGGATATGCTAATTGCATAATCACAGTTTTATGGCCAGAACATAACATTTGAGAATTTTTTGTTCCCCCCGCCCCCTTGCATATGCTACACAATGGTATGGTCCAAGATCATACAAACAATACTGGATGAATGCCCTTGACGATATATAATACGTCAAATGTTACCTGATAAAAAACAATTATGGGGATGCCTAAATGGGAGAAGATTAAAATGTTTGATGAAGCCAAATTCAGCATAAGATTTTTATGGTCGTTGTAGGTATTAAAATACATTTGTGTGATTTACAATAATGTTTTTCTTGAATCATGACACTGTTTTTAGAGATTAATTGAACATATTCTCTGGTATTTGTTTTGATATGGGGCTTATAGTTTTTGCACTAAAACCATTATATCATAGTCTGTTTATCAAAAACTGGTTGTGATGAAGTTCTTTTAGTCTTTTTGATGTATAATTGGACGTGGATATGCTAATTGCATAATCACATTTTTATGACTAGAACATAACACTTGAGAAATTTTTGTTCCCTGCTTAATAATGCAGAAACTATGAGTTAGTTTTTACTCGTTCATTACCTTCTTAATAATGCAGAAAATATGAATTCTTTTTTACTCCTTCATTAATTTTTGTAATTTAATTCTGTTTTCCTTAGCTTTGGAGCTTGAATTGTTGTCTGCTTATATGACTGGTGTTGGCGTCTTTACCTGATGGTTTTTGTATAAATTAACCTTATTTTGTCTCTAGAATTGGCTAAAAGGAGTCTTTTGTTGGTAAGCTCAGATGTTGAAAAAGTTAAGCAAACAATTGAGTGGAGAGGATTGGTCATGGAACAACTTGAACACATTATGCTGGGCTATAGGATCTATATCTGGGTCCATGATGGAGGAGCAGGTATTTTATTAATTTTATTTTATTTTTTAACTTTAGTGGTGAACCTTCATGAAAATAATTAAAGGTCTTGTTTTGACTGTTCTTTTTTCTTCTTGACTACGATCTTTAGCTTTTTCTCTATTTATTTGATAATTGATGATGTGTGTGTGTGTGTGTGTGTGTATTTATAAATGGGTACAAAAGAAATTACAGCATAGTAGCAGGACCACCACAGATGTGGTTACAAAAGAAAAAACAGAAAGACGGACCAACAGAAAAACATAAAGTAATACACGAGGATATAATACCCTGAACCTGTACAAGAATGTTACGAATCTCACTAAATCACTCCCCTTTCAACAAAACCACGGGGGCGAAACCCCTAGCTAATGTCTCCCTCCTAGTCCCCTTCCTAGCCAATCTGTCTCCCTCTCCATTGGCACTCCTAAGGACGTGGGTGAACGAAATGTTCATCCCCTCTGTCAAAGAGAGTGCCATCTAGAAAAAATGTGATGGCCTCCACGACTGACATTTGCCTTCTGTCATCCACGAAATCACTGTAGCTGAATCACCCTCTACCACTAAATTGTGGTATCCCTGGTCTTTATCCTCCCTCAATCCTGTGACCAGAGCCAAGATTTCAGCTCTCATCACGTTACTCTCCCCTACAGGGGCCGAAGTACCCATGCAAGACTTTCCCTATATGATTCCTATAAACGCCACCAATCTTAGACTGTCCCGGGATCCTCAAAGATGAGCCATTGAAATTGAGCTTTAGAGTTTCCTCACAAGGGGGGACCAGCTCATCCTAACAGCTGAAGAGGTAATATGAAACATAACCACCCTCCTGCATCCTCTAATCACCTTCAATGGTGTTATCCCTCTGAAATCATCTCTAGCACACACCCAGGATACTGCCAAAACAAGAGCTGTCTTGATTATTGCCAAAGTGTTAGTAGACTTGTCCTAAAATATCCTTTTGTTCCTTTCCATCCAAATGGCCCAAAGTTTGGCAAAGAATGAAGTTCTGTACAACAATCTTTCACACTTACCAAAGGAAGGGAACCTCCACTGCTCCAGCAAGGACCGTATATCTTGTGGCAGCACAAACATAACATCCAGCTTAGCCAAGAGGCTAGCCCAGATCTCCCTCGCGGTCTGGCAACGAATAAAGATATAATCAGTGCTCAAAAGTTTTGTAGTATTATTGTGCTATTAACTTCTGGCTAATTGTTGTGTATAACGCCTTTATGGTCAGTTATAAAGCCAATAGTTCTATTGAATTCTTGCGGTAGTTCTTTGAATGGTATATCATGGATTTCTTGAAGTATGGCATTTGGAATAAAGTGAATATTGAGGTATGGCATTATATTGTAGGTGAGAGGACAATCTATTGAATATTTTAAATAGAGGACTGGTGAAACACACCAGTGTAAGAATCTTGATACTTGATTCCCACGTGTGGCAGCAAGTTGGCAAAACCACTTTCCCGTTTGCTTTTCACAATAAGTCCTCCTTTCCAAGTTTCATCCCAAATATGTCTGCCACATGACAAAAAGCAAAACCTTATACTGACATTTTCTTGTTGAAAACTGTAAAAGAGGTTATAAATTTGATGGGGGGCGTTGTACATGACAGAAAGCCAATACACAGTTACAGACAGGGCCTACATGGATGGAAGGATCGTTCATGTGGCATGTCTAGGGGATTTCCTATCGCGTAAATGGTATATATTTGCCATGTCATATCTCCACATGACAGTAATCCGTGGTCTCTATTAAACAAAAGCTGGTCCCACAGACCAGAATCGTTCTGCCTTAGATATAGCATATCATTAAAGCTGTAATTAATGGCGTCTAATATATAATTTATTTTTCTCAACTTAATTTGAGTTATACCTTTGTTTCTGCATATATATATACATATATATGTACACGCACATATAATTCGTTTTTACTTTAAATAGGTGACAGGTATTCTGTCTCCTTGCCAGCTTTTGTTGCCTGGTATGATATGGCTTTTCTTCCATCTGGATATTATTTCAACCCATAGAAAGCCTCATTAATGTTTGCATAATAGATTTTGTTGTGTGTATCATTAGCTGTTGAAATTTTTAGTATTCTCAAGTTCCGTTACAAGAATGACTTTAGATTAGGAGAGGCCTTTTTGCCACGTGGCAATTGTTTTTGGGATTGTAACTTAGTACTTTTAGTGCACTTGGTCTAGTGGGGTACTTCAAATATGCTGCTATGTGGGAAATACGTGTCTCGCCAGGTTTCTGCAGAATCTGTTCTTATTTATTGCCAGTGGACTATTGTCTTTAGTGAGCCCTTTGTCATCCCTAGGTTGTTGGCGGATCGGTTGGGGACAGACAGACTGTTAGGGTCCACCCATGTTTGGTGGAAGAATTGAGTATAGGAGAAGCCAAGGAGTTTTTTGGGGAATCAAAGAGCCTTTGTTGGGGAGACAAAGGGTCTTTTTTGAGAAGACTAAGAGGTGGAAGAATCTAGACTTTTTCATTTCATCTTCTTCTTCTATATAAAGGTTGCTATGCTCTGTGTATTTTGTGAACAAGAGAGAGGAAGTACTGGTAGTGAGTTGTAGGGAGAAAACGGGGTGAGCAGATTACAGGGTTTGTAATCGGAGTGTTTTTTGCTCCTCTTGTATCCTACTATTTGCTCATAGTGAAAGTGTACTCCGTGGACGTAGGCAGGTTTGTGCCGAACCACGTAATTCTCTGTGTTCTTGTGTGTGTGAGTTTGATTCTTTGCACGGAGTTTCCCAACACTTGCTTTTCCTTTCATTGTTAACTTTATTTGTTTATTCTGTAAGTCTTCTATAAATCAAACAAATAAAATATGGGTTTTGTTCCTTTCTGATTTTTATTTAACCCATTTTGCTTAATTAACATATGCATATATTTAAAAAATAAATAAATAAATTTCTGGTTTCTTTTTCTCCTACTCAAACCCATGAGTGATAAAGAGAGAAAAAGAAGTGTGAACCTTATGCATATTGCCATAAGGAAGCATGCCATAGTGCTATGTGAGCCCATCTAAATCAAAACTCCTTTTCCCACTTGAAAATCAAGAATATTTAGTACGATTCAATAGCGAATTACTTAAAGGATTTATATTTTTAAGTCAGTCATTGAAGCTAATTACTTCAATCAAAGGCATAGAAGGAAGAAAGAGAGCTTATAGCAATGCGCCCACAGATAGAGCAAATGTGCCGAACATTTTCAAAAAAGGAATTTCACCCGCCTATTAATAATCAGAAATAAATTAAAGAACCACCCCTCTAGAAGAAGGGAGAAGAAATAAAGAATAGGAAACCAAGAAAGAGAAATAGAAAAGAAGAAACTAAATTATACACATTTGTCATCAAAATCTGTAATAAACAGCCATTACAACTATGGAAGTGATCCCAACACAAGACATAACTGTGGCGACGAGGTAAGTGTACCGTTCTGATCTCTTCCTAGCTAATATTTCCTGCACTTGTGTTGCTAGGATATATTTGTAAGTGAAAAGATTGAAGATCAATCATTGCCCATTTGGGGTTCTCTGTATTACTTATATAAAGTTAAGGATATACACAAAAACACGTGTACAAGGAAAGGTTACAAAGAATCGCAGATACATGGAAACCATGTTCCGGATTTGGGGAGAGAATTATGAACTAATTGTATTCTTTCTCTAACAATGGAAACCGTGTTCCATAAGGAAACTGCGTGTGCAAGATTTGGGGATAGATTTATGGGCTAATTGTATTCTTTCTCTTACAGTAAGCATTATTAATATAATAGCATAAATCTTAAGTGAAAGTTTAGAATTACTTCCAGCCATTGTTGTTCAAGAATTGTTGTTGACTCCAATCTGATGAAGAAAATGACCAAGTCTTGCAGAGTGACACTCGTATGATAATCTCCCCTCTTCTTTACTCTTCTGCAAGTTTCCTCCAGAATAGGTCTTCTAGTCTAAGCAAATATCTATTTTGAGATTTGATAGAAATCATAGACTCTTAATTGCTAGACTAGGGACCGTATTCTCCAAAAGACAATACTTATTTACTTTCTTCCATCAATAAAATAGTTATGGGAGCAGTTACTTAATGGAATAAAACTCTTATAACATGCCACATCATCCACTTTATATAGGTATACATTACCAACTTAATCATACCTACTCAAGATTTGAATCATTTATCCATATGGTAATTGTTAAAGAGCTGACGTGGCATGTGGGCCACATCAGTCTTCGTAGAAGAAATAAATCCAACATTCTCCTGTTTGGCCCATATGACACGATTCACTGGATAGTATATACTTATATGGTCATAAGTAAACTACTTTATTCCTCTTGGTGTGGAAAAAATACTATACTCACATAAAGAGTTCCAATACATGAATCATGACAGTACATACTCAGTTGAGTGATTACTTCCTTCCACATATTATGATGTAATTGATTCTCTTTAAGTACCTTATGTGGAATTTATTTCCTTATGAATGGACTTCCTCTAAACCATTCAGGGTCCAAGATTATTATCTCAATAGATTTTCGTTCATCGGTAATACTTTATGTGCACAAAAGAAATGGATGAACTTAAATATAAAACTTCATTCTGCAATAACATCAAACGGTGTCTATATAAGCACAAAATATCAACCATAAATTGAGCTAATAACTCGCATATGCTCCACATATTCCTTATACAAATTTGGTTGCAGTCCTTTTGTCATGGGATTAGCAATCATTAGCTTTGAACTTATGTGCTCAATCATCACCTAGTGTTCTTGAACATGCTCTTTGACAACAAGGTGCCTTATGTCGAGGTGCTTACTATGACTTCAAGTTTTGTTGTTTTTATAGAAGAAAACTGCTACAGAATTATCACAGTAAATCCTTATTGGCCTAGAAATAGAATCCATAATTCTTTAAGCATAATGCATGTGTAGTTGCTTCATAGCACGCAACAAATTTTGCCCCCATAGTGGATGAAGTTGTCAACGTATATTTGACACTTCTCCATGATATAGCACCTTCTGCAAGAAGAAAGATATAACCCGATGTTTTCTTCCTAGAGTCAACACATCTAGCGTAATCTGAGTTTGAATATCCAACCACTTCCAAATGGTCATAATGTCTGTATGTAAGCATGCATTCCCTGGTTCCTTGTAAATAACTCATAACTTTCTTCACTACCTTCCAATGTTCCATTTCCGGATTGCTCTGGTATCTACCTATCATTCATACTGCAAAACTAATGTATGGCCTTGTACACACTTCTGCATAAAGCAGACTATCAACTGCAGATGCATAGGGAATGTTTTTCATCTGTTCTCGCTCCAAAGCATTTTTTGGACATTTACTTAAACTGAATTTTTCACCCTTACAATGGGTGTTACACTAGGTGAACAATCCTTCATCCTGAATCTATCTAGAACTCTGTTGATGTAGGATTTCTGAGACAATCCTAATGTCCTCGGAGACCTATTTATGTGAATCTCTATGCCTATGACATAAGAAGCTTCACCCATATCCTTCATATCAAAGTTCTGAGTGAGGAACTATTTTGTTTCATGTAGCAACCCAAGTCACTACTTGCTAGCAGAATGTCATCAACATATAGGACTAAGAAAATGTATTTGCTCTTACTAACCTTAAGGTATATGCATTGATCAACGATGTTTTCCACAAAATCAAATGAACTGATAACATCGTGAAACTTTAAATACCATCGACGGGATGCCTGTTTTAGTCCATATATGGATTTCTTTAGACTGCAAACTAAGTGACTTTCATTATCCAAGGAAAATCCTTCGGAATGAAGCATGTATACTTCTTCCTCAAGAACCCCATGATTCCTTCTTAGATACTGGAGAGAAGTTCTCATGATAATCGATGCCTTCCTTTTAAGTGAAACCCTTAGCTACCAGTCTGTCTTTGTATCGCTCTATGTTGTCAGTTGAGTCTGTTTTAGTCTTATAAACCCATTTACAGCCAACAGCCTTGACTCCTTTTGGCAACTCAACAAGATCCCATACTTGGTTTTTAAACATAGAGTCCATCTCGTCCTTTAAGGCATCATACCAAAGTGGAATTTTCTCTACCGATGGCCTGTGAAAACGAGTCAGGAGCATCCTTAGGTCCAACATCAAAGTCAGACTCTTGTAGTATAATCTGATGAAAGTGATGACTTCCTTGTTCTTGAAGATCTCCTTAATCCTACTAAATCATCCAAATTTTATGGATTTTGAATATTAGGCTCTATGGAAATCTCTTCAACATGGAGTCGTTGTTCTTGAGTTTCATGTTCTTCAAGGATAACAAATGGATTCCTTTGAAAACATTCAACTCTTCTTCATGTACAGGTGTTATAACCTGTCACAACCCAATTTCATGAGACCACTTTGAATCCAGCGGAGTTTGAATTATGACCTTCACTTCCTTAAAAGGAGAGTAGCAATTGAACAACAGTTATAGTATCATCGAATTTTAAACCATCATTCCAAAAATTTTAAAATGAAGGTGTAATACATAAGTACAATAAGCAGCGGAAATAGAGAGACTATTCTAGGTTCTAAATCAGATTTACAAAGGATGCCAACACCGGTATCCACAAAAAGAGTCAAAATATAAGTATCAGAGTATGATTAAGATTTTACACTAAGATCACTCGTACGAATAAAATTCGTCTTCCTCTTCAAACTCTTCCCTTTCCTTCACTTGGTCCTCCACAAATGTGTCCTCTACTAAAACTCCTGAAAAATGTGATGCTAAACGCATAAGCTATAGCTTGTAAGTTATATGATTTCATGAACATAACTGTCTGTCCTAAAATTCTTTACCTTTACAGTTCTTTTAATTCAAACTCATAAAGGAAATCGAACAATCAAATGCATGAGGTAATTCAATTTATTATGCATGAAATGCATCTTAAGTTATAGACCTCACTAAGGTGAGCTAGCACACAAGTCTACATGTTGTACAAATGCAACTCTGTTAGAAAGTCAATCTAATATGTTTCCTCCTGATCCAGCCTCTACCTCGAGATGTCCCAGTAACCTGAATTCATCCCCCCGCGTAACGATCCATGGAAGTAGGGCTATTTTATGGATATCGCGTAGTTCTAAAGGTTTTCAACCTATGAGGCACAATCCCCCAACTTATTTTTTATCAGTGGCCCACAGACCGAGACTTGCAACCACATGCGGTATCCCTCAGGAAATCAGAACTAGCTGACCTAACTACATAGGTCATTTCTTATGTTTTCTCATCTTTGGCCAGAGCCCTCAGGCTAAGACTAAGTCTATTGGGTTAGCTACTCCCACAACTCAGTCTAGCTGGTCCCTCCCTAGACGTGATAGTCACATCACACTCATGTTCCGTCACAAGACCCTACCCTAAGGTCTTGGAATACCTTGTTAATCTATTAGACCTACTTGGGTCTAGATTCCATGCTGTGCAGTGAAGCTATGTAGTGGATCTGTGCACACTAACTATTCATACATTTCATGTACACGATGTATCACAAGCTAACTAACACAAACATTTAACCACGTCACCCTCACCATCAATTCACAGGCAAATTTGTCCAACTTAAGATAGAAGCATACTAGCATCCTACTATCTGCAACTAAGTCATTATGCATTATCATGCCTTGGTGTACAGAGTGCATTAAATATGGCATTTGAATTCATTATACATGTTATTGCACAGAAGAACAAAACACTACTACAATCCATCACATCATTCACACACATACATTCCCATATCACATACAAGACAACAATGGATCACACAACATAGAATGAGGATGAGATGTACTTATTATTCTACACTACTCAAACATTCTATAAGCACTATCATCCTCCTAAACTAATCTACAGGTTCGAGGTAGTCTTCGGCGTAGACTTCGGCGCACCGAGACCTCCTTCGGCGACCTACTCGGCGAACTCACCTGAGATTTGGCGACGATTCCATAATCCTCTTTCTCAGCGACCTCTTCAGCGTCCCCTTCGGTGCCCCGAAGCATATCTCGGCGACCCCTTCAGCGAACTGCCCTGTGATTTGGTGACGATTCCAGTTCCCTCATCCTTCGGCGACCTCTTTGGCGCCCTGTTCGGTGCACCGAAGCTGCTTTCGGAGTCCCGATCAACTTCGTCGAAGCTTCGACGCACCGAAGTGTTCACCCGTGGCCCAGAAATTCAAATCGGCGAACGTTCGGCGTGCCGAGATGGCCGCCGAGCGACGCGTACAGGGCAAAATATTGGGTTTTTTTCCAACCTAAACGATTTCCAAAGGGTCTTACACATTCCAAAACGTACTAGGAGCAATTTTGTAACGACCCGGACTAGATTTTTCCAATTACGTGGATTTTCCAGTCCAAGCGTCACCTTCACCTCATATTTCTACGAGAGTGGCAACACAATTAAATCATAAGCGGAAGTCCTGAG
>JAUPMG010096293.1:0-12419 GCA_031762675.1 Pachysandra terminalis
GGAAAACTGGTGCTGAAGGATTTCAATATTGCAGATAAAGCAGGTGGGATAGGTAAAGCAGTGATAGAAAGATTTCCTGCAGTAGTTGTGCCAAGTAACAACCTGGAGATCCGCTTCCATTGGACTGGGAAAGGGACAACAGGCATCCCTTCCAGAGGAACCTATGGTCCTCTAGTATCAGCTATTTCTGTGATACCTGGTATGTTATACGCCTCTCCTATTATAGTCCATTTGTAGAATTGGGTAAACTGGTCATATATGAAATTTCATGCCACCTTTTATATTACAATATTCATTAATGCTGTAAATGATTCAATCAGAATCTGCCGAGTTCAGCCTTCTTAGTCCTAATGGAAAATATTAGACAAACAATAATCCAAACCAAAACTGTTGGAAAATGCTTGTATTTGTTATGTTTGAAAGAATATGAAAAATAGAAGATACTAAAATTTAAAAGGGGAAAGTTTCTCTACCAATAGTATGCCTTTATTTTCATGTTCTCCCCTATACTTTGTTCTTTTAGTTTTACCCTGGAAACCAAAGTTCAGTTTCAAATTCTTCCTTGCATTTTCTATAGAAGAAATATACCTGATTAGCTTTCTGATCACTACATGTGAGATGGAGTCACTTAAGGTAAAATTTAGATTATAAGGTTCTAATTGTAAAATACTATAGTTCTCTGAGATAAAATTCTTCATTGAGGTTTTATGTTCTAGCACTTGGTACTTATTGCAAAATTTATGCAGTTATTCTTATAGAATGGAAATGTTACTGCACTGCCTATGTGATGGTACTCCACATGGGTTTACTGGAATAAGAGGGATAGAATAAGAACAATGTATAGAGGCAAGGGAGAATTGAAACCAAATTTTTCCTTTTTTATTGCAGTTGAAATTGCTTCAATACAATTATATGTATGATATGGAAGCAAAAGTTTTTATTTTACTGTCATCATGCTGTGGACAACTGACGTATTTTCTTTCTTACAGATTTTCAACCTCCTGGTGGAAAGAAGATTTCTGCAGGAGCAATTACTGGAATCGTGGCTTCAGTACTGTGTGTCATCTTTATAATTCTGAGTATCCTCTGGTGGAAAGGCTATCTTCAAGGAAAAAACAAAATGGACAAAGGTAGGTCAGGGCAATCAAATATGCAAATTCCTGCCAAGAAAGAAAAAGAAAATGGAAGAAATATTCATATGCATACACACATGCATGTATACAAATACATAAACGCACACACACACACACACACACATATGCACACAGTTTCAAGTAACAGCCATTATCATTCTGTAGCAACCAGTGCCGATCTCGTATTAGTCTGTGCTACGTTTTGGGAGATATGTACCAGTATCAGACGGTCTAGACTGTTACAAATATGGACTTGCACTAGACATTTATTACAAGTATGTCACCTTTTTCTAAAAAGAAAAATTAAAAATTAAAAACAGCCCCAAACCATTGAAACATTTCAAAGCAGCATTTGATCATTGGATTGATGTTCAGATCCTACGGGTCCGGCCGGCTGGACCGGCCAGTATACCAATATCACCAGTAAGTACTAGGACCGGCATCGGCTGGTCTAGTACCCATATATATGCAAAAGTTTTCTGCACTGTCGAACAGCTTTCATTTGCTATTTTGGCAGGGCAGTTTTTGACACTTGGAAGAACGATCTGGCCAATCCAGACCTTCCATTTAACTAGGAACCCTCTGGATTAGTCATGCGTACAATTTTTTAATCTATATAAGCCCCAATAGTACATGTGTATTAGGTTTTGTCACATGTATCTGCATCCGTCCATTTTTTTTAATATTTCTTAGTCTTTACACAAAGAAAAACGTCAGTTTTAGGTAAGCCTTTTATGCCACGTGACATCTTTGGGACTCAAATTGGGTATGTAACATGGGTTGACTGAATGTATATGTGCAGACAAAGTTTATAGTATCGGTTTTGGATGAGGAATCACCCCCCTCCAAAACCGATACGACTTGGTATTTATCGGCTGACACATCAGGTATCGGCCAATACCATTAAAAGATAGAGGCAATTTGATGAATATCGGCCGATACCTTTACCAATAGGTTTGTACTGGCCACCTCGGCCGACACTTGAAACCTTGCGTGGAGATGTGGGTTCCCCAAATAGGCTTCCACGTGTGAGATACCTGTCAACAACAGGTATCTCTCTCTAAAATGGCCCACCAGTAAACCAGGTATATATATATGTGTGTGTGTGTGTGTGTGTGTGTGTGTGTGTGTGTGTGTTTGCGTGTGCGTGCGCGTGTTTACAAGTACATATGTATTTACTTAGAAAACATGGACATTTTGTAACATTACATTGTTTGCCATTTTGTTTTCATTCATGTTATATGTCTTTGATGACATGAGCTTGGACCTCCTTGTTTAGTGTTGTGTGAAAACCCAACGACAAACTGCAACTTATTAGTCAAAAGATAGATTTAAACAATAATGCTTACTAATTTTTCCATACAATGTCTATTCTAACTTGGCCTCCAAACAGATCTACAAGGTCTGGACCTAAAAACTGGTTCCTTTACCTTACGGCAAATCAAAGCTGCCACAAACAACTTTAATGCTGCGAATAAGATTGGAGAGGGTGGATTTGGACCTGTTTATAAGGTATTCTATGGTAGAACCAACTTGCCTTGATCTATTACTTTCTGAGTTAAAATTTTGCAGTTCAGTACAACGAATTTTATATACATTGCATTGTTACTCAAGTACAGGGCCATTTAGCGGACGGCACCATAATTGCAGTGAAGCAGCTTGCTTCCAAGTCGAAGCAAGGAAATCGCGAATTTGTGAACGAGATTGGCATGATTTCTGCTCTGCAACATCCTCATCTTGTAAAGCTTTACGGATGTTGTATCGAAGGAAATCAATTGTTGCTTATATACGAGTACATGGAAAATAACAGCCTTGCTCGTGCTTTGTTTGGTATGTTTCAGTATGTGTTTTCTCTACTCTATTTGTTTAGTGTTGCTAGTTTTTTTCTTTTTTTTATTTAATTTTTAGTTTGATGTTCTAAAGGTCCAGAAGAATTCCAATTGAAATTGGATTGGCCAACCAGACTCAAGATCTGTATTGGGATAGCAAGAGGTTTGGCATATCTCCATGAAGGATCAAGAATAAAGATTGTTCACAGGGACATCAAGGCTACAAATGTATTACTTGATAAGGATCTAAACCCGAAGATATCTGACTTTGGTCTGGCTAAGCTTGATGATGAGGAGAACACCCATATAAGTACTCGAATTGCAGGAACTTTGTAAGTGTCAAGGCCTGCAAATTTGTTCGCAGGATCAGTGTTTGTTCATAGTTGAAAAATAGAAGATTATTTTGATTTCACAAGCTTAACTGAATTTTTCCAAATCATCACTGATCTTCCATTTGAAGCCCAGAAAAAAACTTGCAGTGCTATAAGCAATGCCCAAAAGAACTTTTACATTATTGGTCGTGGTAGAAACATTTTTACCAAGCTTTTATTTGGAGCAATTACATACTGATAGATATATCATATATATATATATACACACACACACATTATAATACATTATAATTTTGATTTTGCAGCGGATATATGGCACCTGAATATGCAATGCGGGGTTATCTGACTGACAAAGCAGACGTTTATAGTTTTGGAATTGTCGCCTTGGAGATTGTGAGCGGGAGGAGCAACACTAGTTACAGGCCCAAGGAGGACTGCATTTATCTTCTTGATTGGGTATCTCTTGAATTTAGCATTTAGGATTTCTGCTTTTTTAATATTCTGTGTTCATGAAGTCTAGTTACTACTTTTACACAATTGAAACCTAAATTCTCACATAGCAAATATTTATTACCTTTTTTTAGGCACTTGATCTAAAAGAGAAGGAAAATCTAATGGAGCTCGTTGATCCGAGGTTGGGGTCAGAATTTAACGCAGAAGCGGTGATGGGAATGATCAATGTGGCTCTCCTATGCACTAATGTCTCTCCAACACTTAGGCCTGCTATGTCTACTGTGGTGAGCATGCTTGAAGGTAAAGATGTTGTTCAGGAGGTTATTTCAGATATGAGTGTCTCCGGTGACAATTTGAAGTATGAGGCCACCATGAAAAAGAAACAACAGAGCCAAGACCAAAACATAAGTGAGAGCCAGATCCAGAGCATGTCCATGGATGGTTGTCCATGGACTGGGTCTTCAACCTCTGCTAGAGATCTCTATCCGTTCGATCTAGATTCGCAATACTGGAAAAACAGAGACTAGAGCAAGAAATGTGCATTGTTTTGATTGGTAAGCCGCCGTGTGTATTTGATGTATAATCTTTTATTTAATAGCTTCTTTCTTTATTCCTCGTTCATAGTCGAGTTCGTATACGTAGTTGTCACAGATCTTATGAAAAAACTGCATTGTATTCTATGACAAACAAGAATTTCCTTGAATAAATGAGTCATGGTTAGCTTGTTGATTTGGTTAATTCTCTCTTGTGGTGTTTATAGCTTTTACAAGTCCGCACTTCAGCATGCTTGCATCTCACTTAGCGGGCTCGCGCTCATGTAATCAACGCTCGTGACCACAGGAAATGCCACATCTGCTGCCCCATAAGCACTGACATGGAGCTTCTTAGATTGTTTAGAAGGATGATGATTCAGGAAGCTCGAGCTTACATTTACTAAGAGGTGAACAGTTGGATTCCCTTTTATATATGTTCATGTGTGTAAAAACAAGGAAGAAGATGCAAGAGCATCTCACTATTTACAGCTTAAGCGTTGGAAAGCTCGTGCTTTTTGAATCAAAGTCCTTTTTAAGAATTGCCTTAAACATCTTCTTAGGAGGCCAAGCTTAACACATCTTTTGCCATGTAATATAGGGAAAAGGTTCATTATGGTGAAGTTTTATGTTTCTTTTCAAGTGTTTGGTTAAGGTGAGATATATAAAGAAAGGAAAATTAAATTCTGATGACTTTCGACGATTTTTCGGCGAGTTCTCATACATTCCGGCGATGTTGATTAGCCACCAAAAAAAGACAAGATATGTTGTAATTAGGTTGAAATGCTGGAGTGTGCTCTCTACCTTTTTTTTCTTTTCTTTCAATATCTTTACCTTTTTAGGGATAAAGGTAGAGGTTTTGATCTTAAAAGAAAAATGTTCAAATTATTTTCTTTTCAAATCTCTTACCCCCCAATTCATTTCTTCTTCAACCAAACGGGGCAAAGGTGCTTTCTTCAGCATTTCTGTTTCTTTTCTCTCAAAATCCAAGGTTCCAAACACAGCCTTAGTATCTAATCCGATAGTCGATATCCTCTTGCCTTCTTGTTCGTAAATGTAGCCCCATTGTTGAGGTGTGGAACCTGATTATCTCATTAGATTCAGCTTCTGTTCTCACCGGTCGAAATTGATGGTGAGCTCGTTGGGGGAGGTGCAGGGGCAACGTGCCTATTGCTCTAGGGTATAATGATGACAAAATATACGAGGATTAGGGGGTATACAATTTACCGGAGTGGAAAATGGTGATAGAGATCACTGAAACATCGTTCCTATATATATATATATATATATATTTTTTTTTTTTTGATTATATTGGATTTTCTATTACTCCATGTTTGTTTTTTTCGAAAAGATTTCAAGGTAAATCCATGTGTTTTTGTTTATTTTTTGCTATTGTTTGTTCTATCGTTCTCTACATCCATATGAGTAAACAGTGCACTTCTTTGTATGATGGTTGTAGTTGTGTTTTATTTATTTGTTTTTTTCACTTTCCTTGGCTTATTTGTACATGGATCTTTGGAGATTTCTGTGAGTTGTCAGAATCAAGAAACATTATAATTTTCAGCAACTGGATTATCGGTGGTGGAATTTAGAGACGGCACGTCACCGACGGCTAAGTCAATTCTTTCGCAATGCCGAATCACACATACATATAGATTTTGTATGCATTGAATAGCTTTCAACTGAAGTAAGAGAGCTGGTTTCATTACTTCAAACTATTCCATGAATACGTTTTTGCTTGTGAAGTCCTTGTATGAACTACAGTTAGTAAACGAGCTTTCTCTTTTCCCCCACTTTAAATAACTCAAATGAGTTATTTTCAATGAAATAGTCAAACAAAGACCATTTCTCTCTTTCGTGAAATAAAAAGGGAAGCTCATGGACCTGACGATCAAAACGTGAAGTTGGTGTCCGGTTATCTGAAAAAAACTTAAAGATGTTCTTGGGATGCCTTTCCTTAGTAATTAAAATTATTATTGGACTGAATTGCTTACTGACTTTTGCTTTGGGAGCCACTCTTCTGCCAGATGATGAAGGTAAGATTATTATTCAGTACTCATAGACAGAGAGAGAGAGAGAGAGATAGACAGAGAGAGAGAGAGAGAGAGAGAGAGAGTTTTCTGAAGCTTGAACTTTATATTATGGTCTAGGGAAATACGAAGCAAGTGATGGTCATTTTGGTAATTCGGTTGCTGAATTGTTTTGATTTGCTTTGCTTTGCAGTGAGTGCATTACACGAAATAGGGAAGTCGTTGGGGAAGATAGACTGGAACTTCAGCGCGGATCCTTGCAGCGGCGCGTGGGGGTGGAAATCTGTTGCTCAGGGGAACGGAGAGGAGGCTCCTCAGAGCGACGTCACCTGCACCTGCTTCTTCTCCTCTAACAACTCTTCTGGAAGGGCAACCGAGTGCCATGTCGTTAGCATGCAAGCACTGCATATCATAGTTTATATTCAGCGCGCGCGCGCGCGCGCACACACACACACACACATATATATATATATATATTGTGTGTGTGTGTGTTTGTATTTAGTAGTTTTCTTGTGTTTGTAATATATATATATATATATATATTGTGTGTATGTTTGTATTTAGTAGTTTTCTACCATCTAAAGAATATAATACGATCAAATCACTAAACTTATTTGATCAAGATGGTAACTGAAATATTTGATGTCTTGACATGCCAAAATCTAGTGTTTGGTTATATTTGTATTTAAAATAATTTAACTTTTTAATAAGATATTGATTTATATTTGATATATATTTTATGTAGACTATTTTTTCTTAATCATTTTTAATTTTTAGTTACTAAACAAAAAATTAAAACTCTTAATATTGTAAAATAATTTATATATTTAATAAATATTTTAGTAATTCTAATTAAGATATATAGATCACATAGGGTCTAGGTTAAGAACCCAAAAATAAGATTATTAAAACCTAAAGTATAACACATGATAAATACGTATAAAAAAATAAGGTCCACTACCTAATGCTTCATATTTGTAAGAATGTTTATGCAAAATATTACAATAGTTAAATACGTTTTAAGACATTTTCTAATTGTTAATTAAAAAATTAACTTTTTAATAATTACAATAATTATTAGGGAAACTTGAGGTTTTTGATAATTGCAGTTAGACCCCCTAGGTTTTTGAACCTACAATGACACCCTTCGTTGAAAACTTTAAGGGGATTGGTCAACTAACGAGTCGCTTAAATCTAAAATACCCCTCTTAGTCTCTTTTAGTAAAGAGGGGTCTTACTTTTTCATCTTTATCCTTTTTTACTATTGTAATATGTAAAACATAATCTACCGTCATAAACGATTCTCTATTTTCATCTTTACTGACCCGTCTGATCATGATAGTGAATGATGATCTTATTAGTAAGTATTCTATCATTCTTATTCAATCATTTGATGTGTTTTTTTCTTTTTTCTCTTTGATGAATGATGCAAGTGACGTTGGAGCATGATGACAATTTTGGATTCCAAATATATTTGTAGCTAAGCCCTTTATCAGGGTTTGTAAGATAGGGAGGAGACGAACCAACAAGATCACCGTCACGTTCAGACAGATCTGTGAAGATGAAAATGGTGAATTGTTTTTAACGATAGGTTAGGTTTTACACATTACAAGAGTAAAAATGATAAAGATGGTAAAATTAGACCCCTATTTAGTCGAGATGCTAAGAGGGATATTTTCGACCTAAGGTTTATGTACTTTATCTAAAAGTTGTTCAATTTTTTTATTAGGGATATATCAGTCGATGACTCAGTGTCGTTAGTTGACTGACCCCTTGAGGTTTTCGATGAAGGGTGTCATTGTAGTTTCAAAAACCTCAAGGAGTCTAATTGCAATTATTAGAAACCTCATGAGGTCAAAATGTAATTTTTCCTAATTATTATATTTATTATTATATTGATAATGGTAAGTATATTTTAATGTGAGTTAACTCTTTCTTACTTTTTTTGGTAGGATTTATTAATTTTTGTAGAAAGTTTTTTTTTTTTTTTTTTTTTTTGCATAAAGTTATCATGAAAAATCCCTAACTTTCCCTGACTTTGGAGGTAGGTAGAAACGCAACAATTATAAAAACAAAAGGAGATAAATACAAATATAAATTAGAAATTAAAAGAATCTATCTATACATGTGTGTAACTTTGAAATAATAGATGGTCTCCTCATATGATAAAGGCTAATATAATCAATATATTCTATTAACAGTCAAAAAAAAAAAAACAAAACAAATATAATTATAATATCAAAAAAAAAGAGACACCATGAATATCATTATAAAGGTGCATTTGAAAAGTAATATCAAAGTTAGATTGGATGTAGGTAGCCTCTTTTAAAAAATTAGGCTATATTGATAATTTTTCCTTAAAAGAGAAATTATGGGGTATGCGAGTATATTTGGATGCAAATATATATCATAATGCGTATATGGATGCACAAAGCCCTATTTTTATTTCATTTTATAACAATTAATGCCCAAATTCTGATGAAAACTTGTTTTGGGAAATCCCAATTGGGATTTGCAAAATTCTAAAAGCACAGTCTCTCCCTGGCGAGCTTCCACCGGACTTGGCCAAGCTTCCCTACCTCCGAGTTCTGTAAGAACTTTCTCATCCACCACCAATTCAATGTTTAGCATTTCCCGCCAATATCATCATTTATTAACTAACTTTTAACTGTAACCCATTATCCTACAGTGATCTCACCCGCAACTACCTTAACGGTACAATCCCCCCAGAATGGGGTTCGATGAAGTTGCAGAACATGTATGCCTCTCTCCTTTTTTTTTTTTATTCTCTAAAGTCTCAACAACCTCTCATGGCTCGCTTTTGCAACTCGAAGATGTTTTTTTTCTCTATCATTAACAGAGAAGTGTTATTGCAGCTCCGTCCTCGGAAATCGATTAACTGGTTCGATTCCAAAAGAACTCGGAAACATCACCACTCTCGTGGAACTGTAAGTTCCAAATTTTTCTTTTTATTGATGGGAGAGTGTTTTGGAGATTCATTTAAAGAAACTCTTAACATTTTCAGGGTCCTCGAGTACAATCAGCTCTCAGGAGTTCTTCCTCCAGAGCTTGGGAATTTGATCAGCTTAAGTAGATTGTAAGGCCTTTCTTTAACATCTGAATCTTTCTGGGATTGTTTTTTTATACGGGGTTTTGTAAAATTAGCATATTTCTGGAAATTTTGATATTAAGGCTGTTTTTTTATTTTTTATTATTATTATTTTTTCTTTCTGGGATTGTTTTCATATCCGGGGTTTTGTAAAATTAGCATATTTCTGGAAATTTTGATACTAAGGCCGTTTTTTCATTTTGTGGAGGTTTTTTTTTTTTTTTTTGTTATTATTATTATATTTTTTTTTGCTGTAGGCTTCTGTCCTCAAACAATTTTACGGGGGAATTGCCAGGAACATTTTCTCAGATGACCAACTTGAGGGATTTGTAAGTTCATCATTACATTCAACATTTTCTTTGTTTCCTTGTTTTCCTGGATATATGGAGTTATTTGTTGTTTCAAGCTAATACTTGTTTCTTTGTTGTTATATTTGAGCAAATACAGTCGGATAGGTGATAACCACTTTACTGGGAAGATACCCACTTTCATACAAAACTGGACAGTTCTTGAAAAACTGTAAGAGATTACCCTTCCAGAATTTCTTTAGTGCTTTTTAGCGCGTGGAATTCCATTTACTTATTCAATACCAACTTTGTTAATGACAGAGCGATACAGGCGAGTGGTTTGGAAGGGCCGATTCCTTCTAGCATTTCTTTCTTACAAAATTTGAATGACATGTCAGTATTTTGGACTGTTTCTTATGAAAGGACATATCCTTTTTGCATTCACTCTGCTCAATTATGGTGATTATTATTATTATTTTTTGGTGGATGTGTTTATTCAGGAGAATCAGCGACATTAGTGGAATGGGCGCAACATTCCCACCATTGAATAATATGAAAAATATGAGGACGCTGTGAGTTGAAATTATCTGTATCTCATGATTAACTAAGGATACCATCTTTTTTTTGTTGGTTGAACATGATTTTGGTTGTTTTGTAGGATATTGAGGAGTTGCAATATTGTTGGAGAGATACCTGGATATCTTGGGGAAATGACAAGCCTGAAAATGTTGTAAGTATAGACTTCTTTTTAGATAAACTAGATTTTTTTTTGAGCAGATATTCTGCAGCCAATCCAGGGACTTGTTACATGTTCTCTTATACATACTTATGTTTCATGGGAAGTTCTATAGTAACCAATTGATGGATTTCTAATATCCAGTGGTAACCATGTATGGCAGCAATGACTTGGACCAATGATTTTTGTTGGCTTCTCCCTGTTGTCCTCATATAGCTTTTACTGGTTTTTTGAAGAACACAGTTACTATTGCACTGTTTTACTCCTGGTTCAAATCATTGTTTCATATTGGCTGCTTTGCTCACTATGTATGGAGTCTCGATCTTATCTGCACGGTTTGCCCTGGAATCTTGATATGACAGAGTTGTGGTTGAAACCTATATGGCATTTGGAGTTTTGATCAAAATTCTCGATGCTGTGGAAATATTAATGCAGTCAACACTTTGCCAGAGTGAAACAGAGCCCCCATTTTAAACCATTTCCAGCTCCTTTATGCTCCAAAACCAAAAGGTCCCTTTAACCACTCTTGTTCAATCTTAAGTAGGGGAATCTAAGATTGTACTCTTGAGCTTGAGTCAAAGTATTTTTGGCAATTTGTCAAAGGTATGTCATCTTTGTTTTTTATTTTTATCTTTTCACTTTCAGATCCTTTTTGTAAATTTTTTTTATATAAGTGTTAAGGTTTCTAAATTCTAATAGTGTGGATCTATGAATTTCAAATGAAATCAAAGGAATTTCTTTTTTGGGGGTTTATTTAAAAAAAATGAAAAAAATATAATTCTGGTTTGTAAATTGTTTAATGCTAAAAGATTGAAGTCGAAGTAAGTAATATGATGAATCCATGGTTGATCTATCAGTTCCATGGTTTATAATTGGTCATAATTTTTAGATTAATTTTTTTAATTTTTAATTTTTTGCTATTACAAATATTCTTAAAAATATAAAAAAAATCAACTTCTTTGTGATGAATATCCAACAGATGAGTATTGAATATGTGTTGCAATTGGTTTATACTATTTACAAGACATTTGGAAGACATGTTACTGGTAAGGGATTTGTTAACTTGTCAAAGTGGAGAGGTTTTATGCTTTAAATTCATTCATGGACTATTACTTATAGCTTATTAATGTATCCTATGAGATATGAGTAGTTTAATTGTTGTTTTATAATTCAATTTATCATATTTGTAGCATTTCTTTACATTTAGAAAGTTATGATTAAAGTTTCTATGCATATAAACTTGTTAACAATTTGTTTCCAGTTTTTTGTTTAATGTACCATGTGAATGGGTGTCTGATATGCAATGCATGTTGTTTCATCATTTTTATCTATCCAACAAAATGAGTCATGTTATAGCTTTTCAAAAGTTCCATGCATTTCCAATGTTTCCATGATTCTTACAGCATTTCCAAGTGTATTGATATGTTTCCCGAATTTTTCTATTTCTTGAAGGACTTAAACTAACATTTGGTACGGCATTTTGAACCTTGATCTTTTTTTTTTGATAAGTAAAGTTATGATATTGTATAAGTATAAAAAAAAGTATTACATGTCTGTCGTCCCATATACAAGTGAAGACATCCAAACTTTCTAACAAACACCCCCCCTACTACAAAAAGCAGCTCTTCTATAGTTCCCCCCGACTATTTACAAAATCTCCAAACTCGACTTCACAAAAATATGGTAACACCCTTGCTCAATGAAAAAGAAGGGCAACAACTCTCTTTCTAAGCACTCCAATCTTTACTTCCTTACCTTCAAATACTCTGCAGTTTCTCTCTCTCCATATAGTCCAACAAATAACATGAGGGCATAAATTTCATAAAATGTTCCTTCTATTCTTCTTCCTCCTCCAACTCCACCCCAAAAGTAAGCTTTTCAAATCCTTCGGCAGCACCCACAAAACGTCGAAACCAGATAAAAAGAAAGACCATAAATCCTTGGCCATCTCACAATGAATAAGAAGGTGATTAACTGATT